>QYTT01091456.1:0-14300 GCA_006980735.1 Dasypogon diadema
CCCTTGTGTGAGTAAAGAGCTTTTATGGGAATCCTCATTAAATGCAGCCAGTTTCAACCTACCTACATACCATTCTTAGAAAACCGGAGATATGTAGAGCCATTGAAATAGTATCTATTTTTGCTGTTTACGTAGTTGCATCTGCTAGAAATTTATTTAAAGTACGTAGAATGAAAAATTTTTCTGTATGGAGTTTGAAACTTATTTTCTGGATGAACTAGAAAAATGTGGTATGGTATTTAAAGTTGAACGTATTTATAAGTATATGATGCAGTTATCATGAGCAAGTGAGGTTCTATTTCCGCACAAAATAGCTTTTTTAATAATATCGTGTTTAATGGCATAAATTATAGTTCCGCTTATTTGAACAAAGAAACTTACTGGTCTCATTCTTAAGACCACCAGTTCATTAAATTCGCGTGTTCTACAATCATTGCTTAAGGGTAAGAAAGAAGAAGCCAAGAAAATAAAACTTTTGATGGGATTGTACAACAATATCTTCAGTTTTTGGTCTATCTGTTGGGAGGGTTGAAAACGTCAATAGATATATTACAAAGCGAGGTTTCCAATCCTTCCTGCAGTCGATTCTGCTCCTTTCAATATTAAGGTTAAGCGATCAGGGACTTGGTCAAGGGATTTTGATTATTGACGCATTTCGTGATGGCTTGGAAAACTGATTGCAATTTACACTACTATTCTCTAATAAATGTTTCCAAAAATCTCGTTAAAAACCAGATAAATAGCCAACCTTTTCTGTAGGTTGAATTGAATCTCTAGCTGATCTATGGAGCCTTTAAGCTAACTGCATATGCACACATGACTGAAACACAAAACTGAGTGTAGTAGGGTGCATTAAGAAGCATTGTATCTGATAATACTGAATATTTTTACAAGATCAAAAATACTTTAGGGGCTGCGCTGCACATGTTATATGGGAGGCGGTATCTCTATAAATAACGATTTGGTGGTTGAAAAAGAGGATATATTGAGTACTTTTAGAAAATAATGGTACAATGTACAGTAAACTGTGAAAAGTTAAAAAACAAACGAACAATATAGGCCACTTTCTTTATCAAATGCCCTATGAAAAAAATACCCAGAATCAGTGCAGTTCGATCGGGCCTGATAGTAGTTGTACAGAGGATCTCAGAGTGATGTGTTCTAGCATTGATTCTTTGGAGTGTTCTGATCAAAATTTATTCCGTCACTCCTCCTTTAACTACCTCCTTGTTGTTTTTTAAGGATGAAAATTTTTCGTCCTTAAAGAGATGTACACTCACTAAATTCGCTATACATTCTGACAAGGATGTCACAGGGTAAGGTATGGATCTTTATCGAAAGAGAGCACTATTGAATTTCAAAAGGCATATTAATTATTCATAACAATTATTAAGGGTTGTCTATATGAACGCCCACTTAGCTATTTTATCCTTCATCCGAAGAAATATTTTCACCAATAATGTCATATTTTAAATACAGACAGCTGGACTTTTTAGAGATCCTTCGAATAAAAGAAATATAGCCCTGATTCTCAGTGTAGAACTAAAAGCTGCTTCTAAGAATTGATTGGACGTGAATAAATGTGATCCTCTAAATTCCCTCATAAATGAAAATAAGAATTCTAAGTTTGTGTCAACGTGTTCAGAGATGGAAATTTCAACGTGCTCAGAGATGTGATCGATTGGGTCGTGTTGGTGGTGGGTTGGCGATCTCAGTTAGCAATGGTTTGAGAATGAAATCTGTTAAAATTTTCGTTGATAATTCTATAATTTGTTTCATATTCCTAGAAAAACAAAATCAAGAGATAGAAAAATGTCTTATATGATGTGAGTATAGTCCTCCAAACTGCTTACTTTGATCATCAAAATTCAAGTGAATTTGAATCAGTTTTCGTTTATGTGAGTCCACAATATGAGAATATTATTGTATGCGGTGATTTTAGTGTTAACGTCTTGTAATTAGACGGTATGAACTCTCACTTGGATTTTATAATATTACTGTCGAAGTTACACCTTATTATCTCCATGTCCACAAATTGTGGCGCAGCATCACCGTCTCTGTTGGATTTGGTTTTGGCATTCTTCTTCAGGAGCAGTTTCTCCACTTAGCACTTTTGACCATGATATGATTTATGTGTTATGATATCAATACAAACAGTTTTCAGAAGAGTATCATAAGCTATCGGGATTATAATATAACATTGATACAAGTACTCTTTTACGCAGATGTGAGAGTTTACCTTGGAACCACATTTTTTTTATTCCTCTAACATTGATGATGAAAAGTTAGAGTTACTCTACTCCAATGTACTGCAATTTACCTACCAAAGTATTACGAAGAAACTTAAAAGAAAGTAATATTAAAAGTAAGGTCTCAACACACTGTTCTTTTTTTAGCCGGATGATCTTAATTTATATTTTACGTCTAAATTACCAGCTGCCTCTATCGATTTTTCCTGGTTATCTGAATGGTAATCTGGATATCGGCATTGAAGTCTCTTCTGATATCAGGTTTGCTCTGGATAAAGGTGAGATTTACTGTTTGGTGTTGCTTAACTTCTCTAAAGCTTTTGATAGTTTAAATCACACATTTTGTTACATAAACTCTCCACCAATTTCTGCTTTTCGTCATCTGGCCGAGCGATCTCAGCATTTTAGGATTGGCAGTAAATCATCGACTATTGCTTAAGTTTCAATAGGAGTATGATAGGGCTCAATATTGGGACCTCTGTTATTCTGGTTATTCGTTAATAATTCACCATCTGTGGTTTTACATTCTAAAGTGCACTTGTATGCTGACGATTGCCAAGTATATAGTCAAGTAGGCGTTCAGATAAAATACTTAAATACTGACCTACAATGGATTTACGATTAGTCTAATAATAATTCTGTAACGTTAAACTAATTAGTTATATCTCGTAATTAAACTTCAAATTTAAATATATCACCTCCTGTCCTTAATAATGAGCCTTCATTTAGGGTTGACAAGGCCAAAAACCTCAGCATTCCTCTGATTAGCAGAATGATATGTGGTGGTCAAAACTATGCTGTTATACTGGGCAGAGTATCAGTATATGGTGTGCTGAAACGACTGTGGATTACTGCTTCATTTATCCCAATATCAACATGACTCAGTTCAGTAAAAACATCAATTTTTCCATATTTTTTCTTTACGGTTGCTTGATCCTTTCATCTCCTGATTCTGTGTGTTTTAATAGGACTCAGGTAGAGTTCAATGAATATACTTTTTCGCTGTATTTACGGTTTATGTCGAAGTGTAATACGCAGATCTTATGCAACAATATGAAAAGAAACACCAATAAAACAACAAAGAAAGCCATATATTTTTCGAATGCCATTCCTTACGAAAAAATACATATATTGAGCTGGATTATTATGTCACTATAGAGATCTGTAAGCAGCCTGTAAAATCCCAATTATCATAATTATTTTCGTTTATTTTTTTCGTTCTTTGTCATCTTTAATTTTTTCAATCTGCCTTGTCTGGTCTCGTTAAGGCTCCTATTAAATACTGCATCCATACCATATTGCTGCTGGAGGATTAAAAATATCCTGGGCAATGGACCTCAACGTAGGGAGGGATCACGTGAACACGTTTAATTATTTTTTGCTAATTCTGGAAAAATTTCTCTTAAGTCTGTTGTGTGATATATATCCAAACTCCCCTAAGACTTAACAAGATTAAATCTGTTATTAAAAGTTTTTCTGAAAAAGATATGAAAAGTAATCTCATTATGGAAAGTTATTAAAAAATCATCATTCTCTGGATTTGTCGAACGTTCTCAGGAATTATTACCTGATGATCCCTTGAAATTAATGAAACTCCATCTCATTGACTAATTTAAATTAATCAAAGTTAATTATGTCAGATACTATCAAAGTTCCACACCCCACCCATTTCTTTTAATCCTAAAAATCACTTCTATAATGATTTCGGGTAGTCTGGAGTATTTTTTAGGGCAGCAGTAAAAATTCAGTCTTAAAGGACAAATGAAAATTAATCTCAGGCACCCGAGTAATTTGTCGTTCATAATTTTCCGCTTCGAAAGAAATTGAATTTTCTCATCGTTGACAGAAAATGATGCCAAGAAGGAAAGTTATAATGTTGGTTTGTGTTTTGGACTTACAACCACCACGATGTCACCAGGGGCTGTGACATAGTATGCATAAATCATAATAAAGTAGGGATTAAATGCAGGAAATTCATGTGACCTTTATATTTGCTGACAATAGACTTTCGTTCACAGGATCAGTGGGAAGTTTGTTTCGAAGTGCTCCTGTAGAATATTTGAGATAGAGTGACGAGTTGAAAAGAAGATTTTAAATAGTTTCTTGGAAGTTGATAGAATTGGACAGGAGCTCAAATGAATATAAATTTTAATTTGTTAGTCGTGATGTAAAAATAGAAGTTCACAAAAAAAGGAAATATTGGAAGAATGAAAAGTGAACACTGAAACTCACTATGCTTTATTTGAAGTCAAATTCTAAGCATAATGATAGCTTTCTTCTTCCTGTACGATTACAGTCTTGTCGGGATTAATACTCTGCCCCCTTTGTAGACACCATTTGCAGATTATCTTTTACAAGAAGAAAGAGACTGAAAATAATATGTTCCAAAAATTAACTGGCTTTGAGGATTTTGATTAGAGATGGACGCGATTTGTTCATGCTTATGGTGTAGTAAGGCCAGAAAAATTTCATTCGCCCAGCAGATTTATAAGATTTGGAGGTGTCAATGGTCCATCTCACTTCGTTTGTAGTAAACATTCTCCCGCGAGTTTTACGTATGTACTTTTCAGGACAGTTTTCCTCTCATTTTCTTGACAATGGCTCTACGTAACTTTCGTAGAAGTTCAGCATAATATGCCAGAAACATAAACCAAAACCTTTACTAATCGCGCTATAAACGTACTCTTACGTTAAATGAAAAATCAAAAGAAGCAATTTTTCACAAAGAAGGTAACAAATTCCGCCGAAAATATCGTAAAACGTGGGAGGATGGCAGGGTTCCCGACTAATGCAGCTTGTTGAAAAAGTTTTAAAATTGTTATTCGTGGAAAAAGAAGAAATTCGAAAACTTTTTTAATAATAACCAAAGAAGGTAACGAAACAACTAATATCCGGAAAGAAAGAAAAGAATTCAGAAGGAAAAGGAAAAGGGCGGAGAATCGGAGCGGTAAACCACGTTGTCCTGGGATAACCTTCAGATCAAGCTTTCGATGAAAAAGGAATCCAGCTAACTCCAACTAAATTCATAATGATATGCTAACTAATAATATTGTAATATTGATTATTATTGAAGTGCAGTGCAGGCGTTACTAACATTTATCTATAGGAAAAATCGAGTTATTTAGTGAATTGTTGTATTGTAGGTCGGCCAAATAGATAGAAAAAGGAGGCGAGCTAATTAAACCAATGTGCATGAATTTGCAATATATGCATGAAGTGTGTGATCCTAAATTCCGTCTTCTCATTTTTAATCAACTTTAGATTTGTATGAATGTAGGGCTGAAACCCCTAGACCTTAGGCTTTACAACCTTCGCTTTCTTCGGCACTGGTTCTCCGGAGTGATGCCACTCTATTTAATCCCTTTTGGATAAAGGATCATAGTTTCATCCCCTGTCACAATCCTAAGGAGAACACTATCTACATCGTCCTTGTTCAACTCCAAACTTCAACCCCGTATTTTCTGCACTGAGGAAAGAATTCGTGGTACCCACCTTGCGCTGATTTTTGTCATACCCAAATGTTCATGAAAAATCCGGGGGACATTTGTTTTCGATATGCCGGTTTGTCCCACGATTTTTGAACTTTAACCGCCGGTCCGTCAGAACAGCTTTCACGACCAAACCTACGTTATCCTGCGTTGCTGCCATTGCTGGCCCTCCACAGCTTGGATCATCTTCAGTTAACTCCCATCCCCATCAAAAGGCTTTGCCCAATATTTAACCATCGAAAATGATGGTGAAGATTCTAAATATACAGGATCCATTCTTTTCTCGATATCCGTCGGTGTTAATCCATCTTTTCTAAAAATTTTATTACAGCACGGTATTCAATTTTCGACATTTTATCTTTTGTAAGCAAGAACATTTCACTTTTCGAATCACTATTTTAAAGTGCTTGAGAATATTGTCCCGATACGGACTTTTGTTACGCTTTTAGGCCCTGTAGGCCTAGTTTCAACTTAGTGTTATTAAATTCCAGAGGAGTGCTTTTTGCTTCTGAATTCCAGGGGAGTGCTTTTTGTTTCTGAATTCCAGAGGAAATAGTTCTTCTCTATTCTTCTTAAGTGAAAGCTGCCTTTGGGAGAAAGGTGTATCACTTCATTATCAATAAATATGAGTAGATGTTCCAAGATGATCTTTTTTACATATTATTTCAAATAACTCCGGGCGATTCCTAGTTACACCTTTCGAAGTCGAAATATTATTCCAGAGAACCTCTTTCAATAGAGTTTCTCAACGATGAGATTTCCCTAATTGAAAAGTGGACAGAACTTGTTTAACAGACAAGTGATTCTAATATAAGCGGAAATCGTATTTGAAAGCTCAATAATTTACGGATATCAAATCATATCTCATCGGCAGGACTATATAACAAGAGTTGACAGTTTTTTTATGAGGGAAGAAAATGAACCTATCACCTATGAAAAGTTTTTTTCTGAGTGAATCGGACGGAAGTGGAAGTATTGAAAATATCTAACATAATATTTGACAAGGAGTAGAAAATCAACCCGAAGAAATGATGGTGAATCACAAAACCGACTTGATGGAAGGAGGAGTTGTGAAATAGAAAAGCCAATTAAATAATCATCAAATTGTTTGCACAAACAACAAGAAATATGTTGCCCCTCTCCGGGTAATTACGTCTTCTCCTTGAATTTAATTAGGATAGTAATGAGATTTGCGACTTCCTAAATGAATTTCCCTCACGTTGAGGAGCTTCTTTACGTCTATAATGCTTTCGTGGCTTTACAAATTTATAAGCAAAGAAACAACTCCTAGTGAGTAACAAATACATGAGGAGTAATAGGGTGCAAATGCCACACAATTGCTAAGAGACACAAAACGGAGCCTTTACTCGAATTGAATCATTCCATTCTCCTCTGGATTGATTGAGTTTTATTGATCAATGAGAAGCTCCCAATTTTAGAAGGAAAATATTGAACGGGGTAGGTACATTCCAGCCAATGCTGTTATGCATCCCTGTTGGTGTAAATCTGATAGGAGTATTTCGTTCAAGCGAACACTTTGTACAGGAATCTGGAGTTATGAGTACAGAAACGAATGAGTAACACATCCACCATCCTTACTTGCTGTAAACGATTATTTCCAGAAATGCATCCGACAGAAATTACCTGATGTGCCCAATTACATATCAAAATTTTCTGCCCTATTTTAGTTGGTAAGTAATAACCCATACCCGAAAGCGACTGAAGTCTGTATGCATAAATTACTTGCTGATTTCTGGCGAATGATTTTTCTGCACCAAAAAATCTGACGGAAGTATTTCATCCCCCAGGATAAAATTCCATGGGGTCGTTGATTTTTATGGTTGCCATGTGTTGTTCGTGATAAGGTGCGTTCAGTTCGTTGCTGAAAGTCATCAGTTATGAACAAAATATGCTATGTAGATCTCAATTAATGGAAGCGAACAATAAACTGATCGGAGTAGATAGCTTCTCACGGTATTGGAGGGGTTTTAATTCATAATCGATTTATTCAAAGGGTTTTATAGTGATGTGTCAGAAGATTAAAGTGAAGTTGTTAATCGCAAATTTATCTCGTAGACGGGTGAATGTCGTTTTAAGTATTTAGCTGCTCTGTAGGGATTTATCTTATTCTTGATTTTTTGGGGCCAGCGACCCCTTAGATTGACACTCATGATTCATGGATTTCAATCTTATTGGCGGCAGAGTTTATGAGTGGTTAAAAAGCTTTTGCTACCGACAACAGTCAAATTATTAAGTTATTGAATGTTGCGATAATTAAATAGTTCGGAACTCAAAATGTAATCAGTAGATTCAGTTTTAATAATGGCTTAATCAGAAATTTTGATATATAATGCACAACGCCTATTGTTCGCTTTCCAGATGTCTTTCAGATCCTACTTGAGGCTGGAAAAGATTCCATTATAGTTTACAAGCTGTGGGCTGTGTGAAGGTTTTAATTTCATCCTTGTACAGTCTTCTAAATTTATTACGTAATGTAAAGCCAGTTATCGCGTTAATAAAGAGATTAATATATTTTCCAGTAACATCTGTTGGCGTCAATGTTTTTATTGGAAAAAACAAAAAAATTATAATTCCGAGCGTACGTTAAATTTTCCATTTTCCACTCTCGTAGCTTATCCCAAAAATGTCTCTTTGGCAGGTAGGAGTAGAGTAAGGTCCCACACTGAGATTTTTGGTGGCGGTTTCATGCAGGTCATTAGATTTTTTCATCGCCTTCTGGTATTTGGTGCAAAGAGATCTACAACAAAAATGCTTTGCTCCTATAGAGTAATTAAAATCTGATTTGGCAATCCCAAAACAACTTCGAACCTCTAATAAGACACGACTATGATTATTAGGTTGTTTCATATAAAGAGTCAGATTTTAAGATGTTAAAGGAACACGTCGGACCATCAAATCAAATGGAAATTATTAATTAAAATAGATTCCATTTGATCCGACGGCTTATTTCCAAAGGGTTTTAAAGGCAGCTATCTCTGTTGTGTAAAAATCTGGGCTTTTACTAGACTTCTCGAAGGCAGCTTTTACCTGCGCTCATTTGCTGAAGCATTTCTACTTGAGGTAATGCTCTAAGCCACAGAAGGGGTGGTAATCTATTTGAAGAAAGGTCAGGTGAATATAGTGGATGAGGTAAAACCTCGTATCGTAATTGAGGCAGCCTTTGCATCGTCTTTTGCGCGACATGTGGTTGTGCATTATCGTGGAACAGAATAAGGCCAATTTTCCATACAATAACAAACAGTGATAATTCTTTGTCCAGGGAGGAGAAAGAAATAATGCACAATACCCTCATTGGTCCACCATACAGCCACCATGACCTTTCATGAATGCAAGGGCCCTTTCGGTGTCTGCGGAGGAGTTTGACCAGCCGCTACCTCGTTCTTTTTCGATTATCGTAAAGGATCCATTTTTCATCATAGGCGACGATCCGACTCAAAAATCGATCTTCTTTCTCGGATTAAGTAAAGAAAGGGCGACTTCCATCCAGCGAACCTTGTTGCCTACATAGTTCGTTTCTTTCCAACGTAGAATGAGGGTCACTCAGGTCTCGGTTTGACAACTATGAAACTTACAAAAACTGGATTGGAAAGGCCCAAATAAGTTGCTACCCTCCAAATAGGCAACCAATTGCCAAGACTTTAGATTCTCTAAAACTCGAAGCCTTAGCATTATTGGTATTTGCCAAACAGTGACAACTTTCCAGGCAGAGGAAAATTTTGAGCTGGTCAGGCATGCATTAAAAATATGTTAAAGAATTTGGACTATCCAAGGTAGAATGACGTTATTGAACTTAGGAGGTATATAATCCAGCCCAATTGCCTCCAATTTACTGGCCTCCACGGTCGCAAAAATCTCCACGGCATCAACACATTTGAAGCCGAAATCCGATACAGAATTCGAATTAATACGAATACCGAAATTAATTCTGGAATCAAAGGATAGTTGAGCAGAACTCATTGTACTTGTAGTGGAGGCTGCCAAAGCAAAACGCGAATATATTATAGGATCAAGTCTAATATCGTTGCGATCTTTACAATGGGCACCAGACTCAAGTAGATTCGCCCGCAATTCTTACATAGAAGACGTGGATCAAACTTAGATGCATAGTACCGTTTCTTCGCGGAGTGAACCCTAGAATTTACCATGCTTCGAATCTTGTTATAACTATGTCGGCTTTCTGGAGTCTTTAAAATGCGATGTCTGTGGTTAAGAAAGTCGCTCTTCCCTATAAGTAAGGACTTCGCTCTGCCTGGCCCTCTTATGACTACGGCGTTGTTGCACATACTGATAACAAGTGAAAAAGTGTCAAAGTTAATGTTCCACAGCAATGCAAATTTTTCAAAAATTTGACAAATAAAAGAATTAGCACTTTTATCCAATCAGCAATCATCAAAACATTACAAATTTTCTAATGCATAAGACTTTCACAGATTTTATTTAGGCTCGCGCTAATTGATTTTATAAAATTCCTTTTATTATTCTTTGGAATTTCAATAAAAATTCAAAAATCAATCAAACTCGTTCCGGGTTCCATCTTTCTTCTGCCTCTGTAAACTCTAGAGACGGTTAGAGGTAATAGCCAAAACTGCATAGCGTATGATCTGGATTAGGCTACTTTATTAGTACGGCATAAATGAAAAAGAAAGGAAATAGAAAATAATAATAGGCGAATCGATGGGCAAAAACGCTTATCCTTTAAAAGAAAAATTCTTATATTCTAAACACACAGATGGAGCATCAGGCCTAAAATTTGATCGCTATCTGTTTAGCCTCTTTAACACGTTGAATGCCACAATTTACATTGTCACCGGGCTTTTTTCTTTTATTTATTTTTTCCCCCTTTTTTGTAGGTTGCCTTCAAAAACAAACACCTCGACTTCTATTAGACAATTGATTATATATTTTTTTTCGTTTCACCTACCTACTATAAAATTCAAGCGGCCGCCCCTACTCTTCTTCAATTCTCTTAATTTATGATAATTGTAATTCACCTGATTTTTAACAATTAATAAAATTTAATAAATTACTTCTACTCATCTATTTATCATCCTCTGCTGGTTTAACTGAGATCTCCCGTCCGCTTCAGGGTTAGCAGCTACCACTCTGCCACTGCTTTCTCCGAGAATCCTGGATTCGCCTTGATTTTGTTTTTTCTTTTTTGCTTTTTTTAAACTTTTCTTTTTTGAACTTTTTCTTTTTTTTCGTTCTGTTCACTTCCACCTCCTTCACCAAAAAGAACCTCGTTTTCTCTTATCAGACCGGAAAAACCCAAAAAAAGACCCCTTAGCACCATGCCAGTCACAAAAATGTCCGCGTTCTCTCCTCGAGCCGGGCAGATGGCGTTGCGACTAATTAAAGGGAAATTGTAGAGCAACGGTTGGGAGATTTGAAATTCAAATTGATACTCGCAGAAGCCGTAGTGCTAATAATCTACATATACCTTAACTTTACTTTTACATTCTTTAATACAATTGTGATTGGTTGCTATTTGATATAATTATAATTCGGTTCTTAAATTCTTGGCAGTTCAGTAATTTTCCTGATTTTTATTGAGTGTTTTATTAGATTTACTTAAGTTTCGATTCTATTCTACTTCTATAATTTTTTTCCTAAATAGCTTATATTTCAATTCCTTTCCATAACCTAGCAGGCTAACTTATTATTATAATACAGATACGTATTTCAATATTTAATAGCAATTCATTTTGTCGAGGCATTTGATTGAGTCAACAAGAGCGACTTGTAACTTGACGCAGTATTTGGAAAATGTTATATCTATTTACGGACTCATTCCGGTCAGCTAAATAGTAGATCGGTAATGTCTAGGGTTTGGCAGATTTCTACTTATCTTACTACTTTTCAATAAACAATTCCGTTTGTAATGGGACCCACAACATAAAAGCTTTTGTGAGAGAATTACGTGTTAAAATGCATTTGTCGTGAGAGAGCTTTTAAATGGAGGTAACCGGTGACCCTCATGAAATACAACGCGTTAAACATACATCCACAATTTCGCTGGATATGAAGTACATATCTTACTCTGTATAAGTCATCAATCCTAAAAGAATAATAGATTCGCAAAAACGTTGTGGGGGCATAAATATTAATCAGCAATAACGATACCTCCCTCTCTTAGTTGAAATTGATGTTACTATTCTCAAGGGAGACTGTCATAATGATTGTCTGTCTGTTCGTCTTCTTAGAAGCGTTCCCTTTGAGAAAGTGTGGTTAGCTACCGTTAAAACTATTATTGGGTACATCCGGCACCCTCCCAACAGACTATCCTGCAAAATCATGCAATACTTGAGCATAACGCAAAACAATGCCCTTTTAGTAAAGGTTACTGTGAGGGTAGATAATCCACTCGCAGAAAAAATCAATTTCACTATGAAATTTCCTCTTCTAATTTATCAAGTCTTATTCAATTTATCAGGTATATATTATAATTATGTTATTGCCAGTGGATTAAATATTTGTTTGTAGATCCCCACAGATGAAAGGCCTAATCGTACAAAAATAAAAATCTCGCACAACTCAAAGATGAATAAATTTCATTCGACAGTTTAGCAGACTAGGAGTACTTAGCATTTCTTTGTACATTACGAAGATTCTTCCCTATACACCACCAATAGCACATAATTCATTGAAATGCTCTAATTTATTACTTCAATTCACTTTTGACATGAGTTATGTACTTTGAAGAAAATTCGACATTACACTAAGAACTCCCAATACATCTGAACCGTTCATAATCACATCAATACCTCAACAGAAGTCTCTTTGGAGCAGTGTTATTGATATTTCAGTTTCTTAAGAACGTTTGTAAGTATTGAGACAGTCGCAGCCATATCCCTCATTTTAAAGCTTCTCATCCTTTGTGTATTGACTTCTTTTCAGTTCAGATGATTTGCCCTTTCTATTCATGCAATGTGTAGCACATTTTAGTAATATTTATGAAAGATTTTGGACAAAAGATTTTTCCATCGGTCCTCCATTCTATGTATCTTTTACCCTTGAAATGTTCGGAAAAATATTCTGTGTGTATCATCTGTGGAATATTGTGAAAGGAAAGCTGTTCGAATACCCCACAAAAAAAACGTGGAAGATTAAGCTTTCTAAGGTATCAAATCAATGTCACCCATCAGAATGAGATTAACCTTTTTCCTGTTCATATTTTTCCTTTTACTCTTGAAATATCCGCCGTGAGTTTATCACTCCGATTAGCTACATAAAAGGGAACGTTTTCTGTTCAGGATTTTTTTTTCATGATGCTCTTATTTGCGTCTTTTACGTGATCACATCAACTTGTTCATCCACTTAAAAGTATTGCTTTCGTTCTTGTTTTATTCAATTTATTGGGTTACTTACATTGGAACATGAAAAGATTGAATTGATTTTCATTTATCACCCGGAGCGTGCAAAGAGGAAAATATATATTCGTACCATTTCCCATTCCTTCAAATTCCAGCATTTAAGATATTTTCGACGGGATTTTCTCAAGTCATTCTTCTAAGATAAAATTAATGTGCCTATGCCTTCAAAATGTGAACGTTCACGCTAACCTTCTTCTAAGGAGTCGTGAATTATGTCAGAATCTCGGCCGACGAATAGCAAAATTTTACTATGATAAATCTGACAAAGAGCAGCAACCTTCGTATATACATAAATCTGTCGTCTGTGTTTTTGTTCTGCAGAAAAATATATATATCGGTGTTGCAATGGCCTTACTCCAATGAAAAGTCTTGTAAATTGCTCACAAAATTCTCTGTACTAATTTTCTAGACAATTTCAAAGTGATAAAATGAAATTCACCTTTAGCAATAAAACTTTGAAAGAAATTATATTACGTTACTTAATTTATTCTATTTTGTTTTGGTGCTCTTATTAAATTTGAGAAATTCCCCATAAATTAGAAATTCATTCCTCTATGAAGCAAAGAGAATGTTGCTATGTCGAGGAGGAGACAAAGATTCGAACGATTTCTACCACTAAGCACTAACACTTTGCACTTGGACACTTCATACGTCCGAACAGTTTCCAGCGATTTCCTAATCTGAACAAAACAAACGACACCTGATCGGCTACGGCTTTTTTTTTATTTTAGTTTCCTGCCGGTAGGTTCGTACCGCCCAAAACAAATTGGGACACTAACACTCTCATGACAGGCAGTGTAATACGTTAAATACGTATGACAATTTACACTACACTAAACTTTGCTACACTGCTATTACCAAATTACTTGGCTCCATCTACATATAAAGTTTTCTCTATGTTCGAACTCTTGCCATGTTTGCGCTTCCCCAAAACCCCTGGGACTATAAAAGACAACCCATGAAGCAGAAGTTGCAACTCACACATCAACCGTTTTTATGAACGTTTTAATATAGAGGAAGTAGGCCGATGACTCATGTTCGGACTACCTTACTTTTTTTTTATCAGTGTCGCCGGGATCTTTTGGGGACAATTTGAAATTTTGCTTCCTTTGCTTGATTGGCTGGTATTTAAAACCAGAGCGGCCGACTGTTTATAATATTTATCTTCA
>QYTT01091457.1:11368-40720 GCA_006980735.1 Dasypogon diadema
ATTTCTTAATTCGCGAAGAACTAGGAATGTTGCAGTGCCCAATCATAGGCTCCTACAATCGAAGCGTTCCTTTTTTGTTGATGCTTCCGGGCTTTGGAATCGTTTGCCGATTCAATGTAAGACCGCTCGCACTGAAGTTGAATTTAAAAGATACTACAGACTTCTTATTCTTAATAATGTATAGTAGTGCTATCTGAAACCATTCGAGCTCTGGTAGTTAGTATAATTTAATATAATTTGTTTATCTATCTATTTTTTTTCTTCTTTTTTACTTTTTATTTTTGTTTTTACTTAATTATTTTGCCTTCGTCTATTATTATTTTCTGTTGTTACTTCTAAATCTTTTGTAAATGTACATTATAAGGTTAGGCCTTTGTACATAATATTGAATAAATTTATTATTTATTTATTTAAATCAGAAGTAATATCAAATAAATCCAAACCAGCGTCAAATATTTCAAAAAATTTTATATTTGATTTTGAATTGGTTAGTCCTGATTTTGATTCTTTTTTGATTTGGTTGGTTTTGATTTTAATTTGGTTGTAAATATCTTTGAAATGGTTACGTTTGAAATGTAAAGTGCTATAAAAATAGGCCGACAAGAAATTTCATCAGAGGGTGGTAACTTACAAAAATAGTTGGGCCACCTCAAGCAAATTTGTGGCCGTCCGATAAAAATAGAAACCACAAAAATAATTTTAAATTTATATTTATTTTTCATAAAATTCATCCCATTTCATTTTTTTTTTTGTTTCGGTCAGTTTGTTTCCTGTTCAAATATTAAATATTTTTATAAGTTCTTAGTCCATTTGAATATCATTAATTTTTACAAACTTCTAAATTCAATTAATATTACACTTTTTCTCTTTTTTTATTTTATTTTTAAAAAAATTTCATTTTTTAGGTTTTTCGTTTTAATGATGTGATGAAAGTGTAAAACGCAAAAAGGAAAATGTAAGAAAAAACGAGAATACCGTGAACCTTAAAAACGTTAATCTCAAAAATTCAATTTTATCTACTAATCTTAACCTTAAAACAACTATATACAAAACGAGAAGGTCAAATTAATTCCTAAATATAATTGTTTTGTTTGTATAAAATATATATATATTCTTTCTAATTTTCATTTTTCTACATTTAAGATACGTTTCCATCTTCTTTTTTTTTCATATATTTTTTACGAAAATTGGATTTAGCAGTTTATGTGGAAATAAGAAATCTTTTTTCTTTATGTTTGCATATCTTTCATTCATTATTATTTTTGACTAGTTTTTGACATTTAGATTTACAAAAGAAATTTTCGTGTTTATTTTGTTTATTTATTTTATTTTTGTATTATTATATGGTATTTTGTAGAAAATTTTCGATTTTTTTTTTTGTTTGCAGTAACAACAAAGAGGAGATAAGTTGTGTAAACGTAGTACACAAAAAAAAGAACAAAAAAACAACGATTAAAAAAATACGAAATAATATGAATTAGTGATCACTTTAGAATATCATAAACTATTTACCCTGATAATATACCATACAAGTACGATGGTATCCAATGAAATTTGCAATCCTTAGAAATGGCTATCGAGACACAGAGTTTCGAAGAGAAGTCCTATTTTATTTCCTTGTTATATAAGTTTTTTACGAGAGTAACTATGAGCTTGTATGTCTGTAGTGATTTTACGTTAAATTCTGCACAATATCCCTCTTCACCTCTGGGACTGTTTCTATTTATTTTGCTAAACTTATTTTTCTGTATCTTTTTACAATAATTTACAATAGTTTTTTTTCCATTAATTCGTACTCCTTCGTCTACGCTAAGATTTGATTTCCTTAAAGTCTTAAAATGAGGCAAAAATTTTAAATATTATTCACTTTAGTATAAACTCCCTTGTATTAAGTGTTGTTTCCTTATCGAGTAGATTTTCTATAATTAAATATTATTTTTATTTATCTTTTTGTACCACACAATCGTAAAGTTTTACATCCATAATTTTTTTTGTTTTTAGTATCTTCCAGAGACTTGTGCACGAAAACGCAACCGGATATCATGTCTACAGTTTGATTTATTGCTTTTAAATGATTCTGTTTTCATTTAATGTTATCTATGTACCACTGCTCACCTTTATGTACACCCAGTGTTAATGATATTTTGCTTTTTAATGCTATGTCCTTCGAATGTTTGCTCACCTACGGTTGGGAATTATTAATTCTGTTTACCGAAAATAATTTGTGGATGAATTATGGCTAACAAAAACAAATGTTATTAATGCAAAGTAAAATTAACAAAAAAAAGTAAGAAAAAAAAACAGAAATTACAGATATTATGGCAATTGCCAAAAAGGGCTGAATTAATTTGTAGGTTCTCATCTGTAGTTATTGTGGATTTAACTGGACTCAACGTCTGCTTATTACCCAGACGACACTTTCAATTTTGGCCAATTGAAGACGACAGGGGGACACTACCCTGGAATTTATTGTCTGCACCACGTACGAATTTGTGAGCCCATCTTTTGGAGACTCGCTAGGTAATTAATGCAATTGCTCGTGGATAATAGGCAAGCAGAGAGTCACAGCCGACGAAAACCACCATAAATTCTGCCCACCACTCACTTGTTTGATAGCCACAACTAACTTCTCAATAATTTCAAAATTTCTAGACTTGATCAGAAAATTGAATAGTGAAGTTGTTTAGAATGACAATGGTAGATGGATGGAAAGGAGTGGGGCGGGGAGGGAGGGGTACATATATGGATCAAAATTGTCTTGCGCAACGTTGGAGGTTAAGCAGAACAATTCATTCACAGTCACTCAGTTCGGTATATTCTCCTAAACCGAGCTCAAACGAACTATGCAGCCCTCCATTAGGACAGCAGATCTGTCAGAATATACCTACACATCATCTGCGTGCATATGAACTTTAAAGTCCTCAAACATTCGAGAAATTATGAATATAGAAACTGTGAAAAGTAGAGGACCAAAAATTGATCTCTGAGGAACGTCACGTACACGAGGTTGGAACCCAGATATGCAACTTTTCATTTTCATCTCCTGAAACCCATTGGACAAAAAATTTTCAAATAGAGAAATTGGTATCCGATGTAAATAGAAATTAACGGTTAATTTAGAGGGTAAATTTTGATATTTATCTAATTCAGAAGCCTCCGAAAGATACAACAGCACAGATATACAAATGTGGTCTTCATCTGGAGCCCTGTGTGAGCCCAGAGGTGACGTTCAAGAGGGCTGTTTTACACTTTGTGAGAGTCCCTGAAATCCGACTAATGAGATACCATAAGTTTGTTTCCTTTAAAGTGCTGGAAGATTTGTTGAGATATCACATTTTTCAGGGACTTGGCTAAAAAACAAAACCAGGAATGTTACTTTTATGATTTTCAGCGATTACGACCATTGATGCCATTCTCCAAAGAGAGGGGAATTATGATGTAATATGGAAAGTATTTAAAATATGCAGGACAAGTTGAACAACCCTGGGTAGAATAGTTTTAATACATTTGGAGAGGGTGAAAGAGCGCTGAAAAAGCGTTCGAACTCCCCATAAAACTTTTTTTTGTTTTTCGTAAAAAAATTGTTTTCAGTTTTTGTGTATTTAGCTGGGCCTTTTACTAACCTCGTTGCAATACGCAAAATATGAATGGACCCAAAATAAAAAAAAAAACACAAGGCCAAATATCGCTTTACAACGAGAAAACAAAACCGAAAACAAAGGAAAATGCAAAACATTGCCTGATAGGTTTGGCACGGCACAATATATTACCTCCTTCGAGACAAACGAATCTGAAACCCAAACAGTGAATCGGCATAAAACAACAAACACTTAAAAAACAAGCACAACGAAAAATAAAACAAAACTAAAGTAGAATCCACCCACATGAGGGAAAATAAAGAAATAATGAAAAAGAAAACAACAAAAAATTCACTTTTAATAATTTTCTTTAATAAATTATCGAATGTCAGGCTTTATTCGTTTTTGTTTCGTATAATTTTCTTTTCGAGTATATACTACCTTCTCAGCTACGGAAATATTCTGGACAAAAAAAAAACCATATTAGAGTTGATCAGAATCGAAACACTAGCAATCATCACTTAACTACTATCTACACGAGAAAAATTAAGAAAATAATAGTAAAAAAAATATTTACAATAGTTTGCCTTGTTTCTGACTTATCTAAAAAAAAAGAAAAAAAAAACATCTATATAAAACCTTCTTTTTTTTATACACAGAATAGAAAATAACTTAAAATTTACATCACTGGACTCGTGTCTTTCAATAAGTCGTTAGGTGCAAAAAAAATGCGCAAAACAAGAAAAATTTGTTCCACGCACTTTTCCCTATCAATTTTTTCAGTATGTTTTTTTTTTGCTTTTAGATTTTATTTTACTTTAAAATTTAGTCTTGTTGCTTAAACTCCATATTTACAAATAAAATTTACAAATTCCTTTAATCATCTGCTTTAGATCTTAAGTGCTTATTTCGTATTCAAATGTTTACTTAGTCCTGCAGGAAACGATTACAGTTTAGTCTCAAAAAAATAACAACAAAAAGCCTTATCTTCTTCCTTCGCTACATTTTTTTCGCATTAACATCGTAACTAAGTATCTTACAGTACAAAATTGAGTGAAATCTACAACTGGCACCACTTTCATAAATATCTCAAGTGTACATGTGTGTGTGTGTGTGTGATTTATTTATGAGTGTGTAAAAAATATCTATTAAAAAATTCACTTTTTTCTCAATTTATTTTTCCTCTAAAAATAATAACAAATTCTTCTGCATGATCAGTGATAATGCCTTGATGTGATGGATCGTCGACCAGTTGTGCTACTGCTGTTGATGCTGCCATTTCGTAAGGGAAGGGCTGGTGGTGGTGGCGTTGGTGTTGGTGATGGTGTTCGTCGATCATGATCGATTGGTACTGAATAGTGACTATTTCGATGGATGTAATCATTGTGATTTATTGAATTCCCAATAGTATGATGTTTCCCGTAGTGATAGTGATCGTGATTTGAGCGCACCGGACGATCTGTTGTTGTTGAAATCTTGTTGTTCACACCAACAGACAACGGTTGACTGTAGTGATTTTGATTTGATGTATCCTGATGCTGTTGCTGTTTTTGCAGTTGTGGCGTTTGTTGCATCATCAGATGATCCTGGCTAAGTTGAAGGAATGTTGCTTGTCCGTTTGTACCATTTAGTGCAGTCGATGTTGGTACTTGAAGTTGTTGAAGTGTCGAGGCCCCCCTCCCCCGTGGAGGAGGTGGTGGCGCTTCTAGCTATAGTTCCGTAACTGGTATAGGCCTTAGGCCTGGGTGATGATGCGGATAATTGGCTAGAGTTGGATGTATACCAAGGCAGGGGTGGGGATGTCTCGACATGTACTCTTCATCTGAGAAAGTCTTTTGGTATTCGCGTTCTTTTCGACCGAGAGCACTGTTACCCCAACCCCCCTTAAGCACCTCTCGGATTTTTCTTCTGCATCTGTATAAAATCAACGCTAGGGCAGTGATAGTTGCAGCCGATCCAACCAGTAGAGCTCCGATCATAGCTTGTTTCCTAGGATCACTATGAGCACATCCCAGTAGCTCAGCGGATAGTGTTTTCAGTGGCTCCTCACGCAGTCTTTCCGGAGATTCGCATAAGACATTGGCGACTTGGTCGTTGGTCGAGTTCTTCGATATCAATAAATTTCGCAGCCACAACACCCGGCAGTCACATGAAATAGGATTCTCGGATAAATCTAGTGTGTGAAGATCGTTCCACGGAAATAAGCCCTCCGCTAGGGTGCTAAGTGCATTGTCCCTCAGAACCACATGTTTTAGATGTGGTAGGCCGCTTAGTGCACCCTCCTGAACCTCTGACAGCATCTTATTAGAAGACAGGGTCAGTGACTCTAAGTTGGTGTTTGTAGAGAAGGCTCCATTTTCGATCTTTCTCAACTTAAGGGCACCGGTAATGTCCAGACGCCTTAAATTCGTCATGCCAACAAAAGCACCTTCAGGGACAACTTCAAAATCGTTTTGTCCCATAGACAGTTCTTCAAGTCGTGTTAGTGTGCTCAGTTCCACTGTTGGTATCCTGTGAAGGCGATTATCGGACAGATCGAGCATCCTGACACCTTCCAAACCCTTCAAGGACTCGTGAGATATGTTGTACAGTCCAGCACCACGTAGGTCCAATCGGCTTAAACCTTTTAGATCTTGAAAAGCTCCTCGTGGTATAGTCGTAAAAGAATTAATCCCCAAAAATAGTTCAGCTAAGCTGGGCATAGCCTGAAACGTTGGGGTCGGCACTGTGGTCAAGGTGTTATCATCCAGGTACAGTACTCGCAAATTCATCAATCCATCAAATGCGTTCGAATCGATTTTACTAATCCTATTTTGTCCCAAGTTAAGCTCCTCCAGTTTGGTCAGTGGAGCGAATACTCCACGCTCCAGTTCATCTAGGAAATTCCCTCTTAAATTCAAAACTGTCAGCTCTCCGAGCCCAAGGAATGTCCTATTATTCACCGATCCGATTTTATTATGATTCAAATGCAACTCTTGCAGCTTCTTCTGATATGCAAAAGTCCTCGGTGGTATGTTGAACAGGTGGTTGTAGCTGAGGTCCAGGAATGTCAGCTCAGCGTAGAACTGTATCGACGAGTCGATGGTTTTGATTTTGTTGTTCTTGATGACTAGCCTCTGGATCGAAGGGTTCAGGGCGATTGGGAGGACATCCAAATGTCCCTCACCACACTTAACGACTAATGTCTCATCATCGCATTTACAGCCCAGTGGACAGTTGGCAAGACCATTTGTTGGGTATATAACACTGCTGGCAAGGATAATGGCAAGGATGTATGTGTACAAAATTGTTGCTGTTAGTCCTGACATTTTCCCTCCTCCGCTTTTTTTCCGTCTGACAAAAGATATCCTGTAAAAGAAGCAGAAAAAAGGAATTGATTAGTTTTGCTCTTGTTTCGGTGGTACGCATCCTAAGAAGAGGGATTACTTATTGATTAGACCTATGTTTTAACAAAGGCAGAGTAAACGATGTTCTCTGTTTTGTTTTTTAAAACGAGAGAGGCAAGCGGGAATGGGGGAGTATGGTTTTAAAGGATGACGGTCGGTCGGTGTCTTTGGATCTTTGGATCTATAGAATAATTTAAAAGTGCCTTGGGACGTTGATAGGATTCTCGTCGATTACTTCTACACGGGCAGAATGTATGAATGTTCAATGTTATGCACATATATGAATATAAACAAGGATCATATCCCTTTTGTTTAGTATTGTTTTCGTGTTTAATGCTGCTATCTCGAATTTCCAGAGCTTTTTGCTCCACTTAAAAGTCAAAGGCATCCGCAGTACACGAACAAGGAACTGGGTAAAAGGCAAAAGCATTTCATTGGAAATAATTTCCTTTTTTTGGTATCTTTTTTATTTTTTTTGTTAGCAATTTAAATTTGTTTTCCACGTAGAAAAAATCCCATTTGACTGGCATCTTCTCGAGAGCTATTTCAAGGATTACAGGATTTAAAACGGATAAAATATTATTTTATGCATGAATAGGATTTTCGGTGTTGGTGAATTTTTTATGGCTTTTTGAGCACTTTCTAAAGTGCCTATTTTGCATGACTTACGTATTTTTGTTTTGTTTGCGGTTTTATTGCTTGATTTTTTTATGTAGTGGGCGATTTTTCCTCTCCAGCTTAAATGAGTTTTGTTGTGAAATAAAAATTCATTGGGGTATTTCCTGTATTCCTTGAACGGACGGTAGGCAGTTTTAGTTTTATTAGTCCGGTGTGTGGTGATTGAGTTTTATTGGTGCAGAACAATCCAATGGAATGGATGGGATCAGTACATGCAAGAAAAGTTTTTAAAGTAATTGGACCGTTGCTGAAGGACTGGAGTGTTACACATTGCGAAAGTTAATTAATTTCGTTCAAAATGAGAGGACATGAAACCAACCCTCTTGCCCTAAATCAGTAATTGGGAATCTTGCTTTGAGAATCCACCAGAAAGCTATAGTTCGGGGATCATCACGGTACTATGGGTACTCCGGATAAGTGGCCACAAATCAGCATTGCTTGGGAAAAAATCTGGTATAGTACCACCGAAACCATGAGAAGGACAACAGGGAACCCATAGATATGAACTGGCAATATTGACATAAAACTTGAGACGGCGATTGGACAGCTTCCTAAATAAGCGAGGCCAATCAATGTACTACCGGCAAGATACAGCTCAAAAAAATACATTGAACGACACACCAACAACGAAAGAATATGGTCCAAATGCTTAAATCCACAAATAATAAAAATGCAATGACTGGAAGGAGCATTAAGCTTCATGATGAAGAAACAACACAACATTTTATGGAATAAGGCAAAAGGAATATTTTTGTCAAACCATAAGGTATTGGAATATAGCCACAATTAACGCAAAGAACACCAGAATCTACTATTCCCGGTTAGAATAGGAAATGGCTGCTAATATTTTGGACAGTTAGCTTCAAAGAGACCTCAAATTGAATGCATTACGACAGCACATTTGTAGAACCCAACCAGATACCATTGAAAACAAACTTTATGATGGTTGCTGCGCTGACTAGGTGCAAGGGCCCAAACCATCCGCAACTGCAAGAGAAAGTACAGCAGCTCTTTAGCTTCTACATTTCGCACATCCTCTAATAAAAATAAAATGTATTTGTCAAACGCAAGCCTGCTACTGCTGTTTCCACAGAAGGACACAAAGAGAAGGATACAAAGATGTTCGGCACTTTCGTGAATCCAGACACAAGGATAACATTCTCCTAGATCACCATGCATCCCGATCACGAGATTCTTATTGCCTTTCTAAAACAGTTTAAGATGATCCATGGAAAGGTCTCTCCTATTTCCTTGAAAGTTGAGGACGAGGATCTCGGCTTGAAAATCATTAATACTGGCCGAACAATATTAATTATCCAGAATACAAGTCGAGGTCGTGGATTGAGGTAAATATTGAAGCGATTTATCAGGGCTGTCATAAAGTAGGGCATTTTGTTGCAGAGCCTAATAAAAGAGTTAGGAAATAGATCCGAACCGATGCAAAGTTACTGCTGTCGCAATGGGTACTTTTCTAGTGATATCTCCGAGGCTATGCTTGCATTTCTGAAATATTCAGTAGGTAAAAAGCATGAAATAATTCTCCAAGAAACGAAAGTTCCACAGATTTCATGTTGTCTTATTTTGATATGGAAGGACATTAGAAGCCTGGACAGATAGACTACGACAACGATATTAACAATAAAGAAACAGATATAAACGAAGACGAAATCTTGAGATATTTGGGAATTGATGTTTCTTCGAGATTCTGTGGTTAAGGGAGACATATGCCCCGGTGTAGCCTCTTCCTTGGATTGAATGTAGACTATGTGCATATAACAATGTTATAGACTTATGTATTCAAATCACATATTGACTGAGGGATTCAGAAGGCTGATATGGAGATGATACTGTTCCATAAGTAATAATCTTGTCCACAAATTCTCAAACACATTTTTTTCTTGGTTTTGAATCTACCTAAAACCCATGGTTTACTTATATTCCTTGAGAGGGAGGAGAATAACTAGATTCTATATGATGTCTTCCATCAAATCAAATGTGCGCATCGATCCTCCTAACACCTTTTATAAACAAGCCTTTAAGTCTCACTTTGTTGCTAGGTTGAAGAGACACTTCCATTTTCATACCTACACCGGAGATTATCACAGTCAACTGTGGCCCTTAGAACATTTGTGCATGAATGATGCCAAAACCAAAATTGTGATAGTACAAATTGATTCCACTGGATTTTCATGCCAGATTATGCCCTTTCATTTAAAAGCATATAGGAAGAGTATATACAAGTTTTAGTATGGCTTAAATGTATTGTCATTGAGGCAACAATATTGTCAAACTTTCTGCCGAAGGAGTGCTTTTAAAAGGACAGGACCCTTTAAAAAATTCATAAATGGAAAGCTTACTGACTACGATGCTAAATATAACATAATACCAGATGAACCATAGCATCAGAAGGTCTCTCTTTATGAAATGAATTATATGATTATTGAGGAAGATGGAACATATTGCAAGGCAGACTTCAAGACTTGATTTTAAAAAGCAAAAAAAAAATTTCCAGTCACTCTTACCCGGGTGTTGTCACCGGCACAATTGAAAGTCACAAGGTCCTTCGTCCCATATTAAATAATATGTCTCCCAAATGACATCACGTTTATCAAACGACCAAAAAACTTTACATAATAAGCATCCAGGCATTCAAAAACTTTAATAAAAACGACTGTCGACAATCACATAATTTTCTCTGCACGCACGATGACGCCTTATCTTACTGAAAGATAAAAAGACACGCAAACCTCATCGTCCAAAGGGTCAGACCAATTACGTTAGTCCAGGGAAATTTCTCATATGCTCACAAAAGAGCTGTCAACCGCATAATGAGGCAATTGTCACGCACATTACGTAGCAGTTTAACGCATGTATCATCTAAGAATTCAACAGATGTCGCTGTTCTCGTCTTTTTTTTATTGCAAAGTTATATCCGTTGCGCCTAAATCCGAATTATATGTGGACACAGAGAAGAAAGGGAGTATCTGTCCACCAGCAAATTTCTCCAATAAACCCGGAAACATAAATCGTTTCTGTGACGTAATTGCTAGATCTATACCCTTCGTGACCACTGGTATAATTCCTTCAAGTAAAAGTGCGATATATATCACAGCAAAAAGAACTTGTGGCATTTTTTTTTTGCGTCCTTCATCTCTATCCATCCATCCCGAGACATGTCCAACCATCCCCAATATATCTCGACTTTATGGGGTATGTGTGGTGTGTGGTGTATCACACGAAGACAATGCAAAATGGAAAATGAATAATATTTCGACAAAATATCACAACGGCACGTTCGCATTCCTGAAATATAGCGAACGGTGGTGGAAATTTTAACGATGATATCCATTCACCGTCTGCGCTTCACCACCAAAGGATCCAAATTGTACTGAAAAATGAGAGCGCTATATACATCCCCTTAAGGGGATGACTGACCGGTGATTCTATAATCCCTCTTTGATGTAGTTTCAACCCACTAAAGTACGTGGCAGATATGACCTTTTTGTATATGCTCACAAATTGTACCTGAAACAAGCAATTCACATGCAACTAACAATTTTTGGGGGAACTTTATGTGTGGCAGTGGACGAGGGTTGGTTGTTGGTCGGTTGAATGCAACCAAAAGACCATTTTTCTCTTTTTTTTGTATTATTTTTAATTTTAGAGTGGTTGGAATCTGATGGGAATAATTTTTGTGGAAATTTATTATACATCCAAAATGCTATCACCAATTCAATTCATATTATTTTTTTTTGGAATTTTGAAGGGGGGAATTTTAGAAGCCCACTATTAACATAGAGAAGATGCGTTGTATTTTTGATATTTAGAATTTGTATGCTAAATAAGGGCCGTATTCGACGTATGGAAGTGGAGAGAGAAGGATTTTAGAATGAGTGCAATTCCTCTGAGCCTCAGAAACAATTATTATAGATTACTCCATGTAGAGGGTATTTGGGCATGAGGAACACTCTAGGGTCCCAATTTAGTATTTTCCGCCAGCAGTGTTCATTTTCGATAGTTGCAAGCTTGCATTTTTTATAGTCCCTCATTGCGGTTATTTTGTCACCGTCCCGAAATTGTAAATATTGAAATACCTCCTGGATTAAAATACGTTTTTAAATTAGTGCTGGATGTTTTACATCTAGGCATCTATGGAACTTTAAATCTTTGCATATTGATAGCAGCAAACTTTGTTTAAGGATCCCAGGGGAGATGAATTCCCGGGTGCTAATGCTGGAAACGCATATTTTTGAAGTTAGGGGTGAATACCGCCACTATAGTGAGTTGGAAATGGAGATTAAACGCGACATTAATCCATATGATGTTACGTTTTCAAAATAGGTGCCATCGGTATTGGGATCCGTGCAGTCGTAGTTGTTATCCTTGGAGCCAAAGGATGCTCTGCTCTGAACTTCTGATTGTAGATTACGAAAGAAGACGTTAAGGCGCGGCCGTTCGAACTACCAAAAGGAATAACAAGCTGGTTGTAGTGACTTTGGAAGGAAGCTCTTTTTGTTCAATTCTAATTTAGGGTTGCTATACCTTCAACCGGTTCGTTTCTACCGATTTTTGAAAAACCCTTGGGTCGAAAACCAGGTACGGCTGTCTGTTGTTATAAGAATATCCATGTTATTCTATTCCCTGTGTTGCTGTAATAGTCTAAGGCAACTCGTAGGACCGCTAATCCAAAAGGATATGTAAGGTGTCAGTACTAATTTAATAACGGACAATCCTTAAGGCTTTTAGTTCCTTTACTGGGGAAGGCAGGAGTGGAGATAACCTAGATCAAACACTAACTAACAAAGAAGATTGTCCAATCCACCTTTGTTAGTTCTAAGTTATTATGCAACTATCCTAAACTAGTCATCCTTCGCTTGTGTGGAAACAACATAAGTTCATAGTGGGCAGTCAACCTAATCTAAGCCAGGAAGAAATATTTATCCACAATTGGCAAAAGGAAAAATACTATTGTATATTTCTTATCTTTTCAAGTAAATCAAATAGCTTCCTTAAAAAGTGTAGTGCTCATCATTTATCCCAATTTTAATAGGCTGATAACAAAGAAATGGGAAATATTTCACTGAGTGCCATTTAGGCAGCTGATTTCGGGGACTGTGCCATAAAATCTTGGAATATTTCACTTAAAACCCCTTAAAAGCCATATCAGTCAAAGATAACAAAAAACTTTTCTAGACTTTGTCCACAGAACAGTGAAGCCCCTCCACCCTTATTCACAATTATTTACCCATCTCCAGGACATAAAATTGTCCTCAGTAATAATGAGTTATGAATCCAGAACGAGACCAACACTTGTTCGTTCCCACAAATCTTTTGATTGCCAGTTGAAATAACCGGAAATGTCCTTTGTTTCGCAATTTTCAAATTAGGTACCTACCTGAACCATCGTCCTTTTTCCCTAAGATTTCACTGATTTAATACTACCCTTGACATCTCTTCAGGAATTGTTTGTTGTTGTCTCCAGAAGGGTACCACAAAAAAGGGAATATCCTATCCTTTCAAAGAAGTTTTTCAGTTGAGAACGAAGGAATACGGGAGGGGTTGGACAGTAGGGAAAGAAAAGATGAAGAAAAAGACCTCGTTTTTCTTCGTATTTCCAAAAATAACTCAGAACTGCTTCTGGGTAAATGGAGCAGGATAACACGTACACCGCCCAAACAAGCCAAAAGACACTTTGAATGATGCTGGAAAGATGGATGGATACGGCAGCGATAAACAAAAAGTTAAAAAACGTAAGATAAAAGTGAAGGATGCTGCAATAAATTTAATTGTCAGATCTTTTATTCGGTTTCGCAAAGACGACACGGGGGGAGTATCGTGTATAGTGTGTACATGAAGCATATCTCATGTTCACGCGATTTGACCACTAGCATTCTTGGACTCGATGTGCAGCAGCCGCAGCACAGAAGATTGATATAAAATAAAAACAAAAGCTCCAGCGAGATATGGTGGCACTTAAAAAGATACGATGTGAATGAGAATGGGAATGTCTGTTGACCAGCGAAGAAACAAGACTCTGGGATATAATGGACGACTGCTCACAAAATGGGAATATATCCTCGGCCGCAGTGTCTAACCAGTTTTGCATGTCCAGAACCGCAAGAAGACGGAAATGCCCTGTCGAAAAATGCATTCAAAGTGGTTTTAATTTATAGAGGCCGCTGTTACGGTCGCTGGAGTCTAATTTTTTTGCAGCAATTTTGTCTTCTTATTTTTGCAGTAGAATGTGGTGTACAGGCACAACACCACATCACCACGGAAACCAGCCGAGAAGGCCTTAATACGTCCACTAGCAGAATAGCCACGTTTATCACACATTACTTAAGATATATAGCCGGACTGACACTGGCTTGTATTGTTTTAGCCCTGGTTTTTCCAAAGTTAGTGCATTCACAGCATGATAACGCGCCGAGAAAACACCCTTTGGTGCACCCAGTCTGGATGAGATGAAAAAAAAATAAATCTTGCCATGACAGCATAAAAATAGTGCTCTTTTCTTCATAGGTCTTTCCACTTTTTTTATCGCTTTTTACACTATACAATGTCCTCACGGGTATTCCACTCTTTAGTAGTCCTTAGTAGTCGTCTGTATGTCTTCTCTCCTGCTCCTTTCAATAAGTCAGCAGTAAATTTCTCTGCACTATCTCGGAATATATTTGAAAGTAAGGGACTGCACCAGTACGAATAAAACACTCCATGGATTTATGGGACATCGAACATCGCGCAGTAAAAGTGCAAAGAACGTAAATTTCAATTGAAAAGGTGCGAATGTACCTGTGTTAATGTTTTATGATGAAGCGCCCCGTTGGGGCCCATTCCTCCTGCCCGAGAAGAAAACACGATATAAATTGAATTCAGATTTATTGTCGATATACTTTGGGTTTATTACATGACGATGTAAGGCAGACAAGATGGATCGATAGGCGAGGATATAGGGTATTTAAATTTCAGCTTCTTTTCTTCATCTTTTCTTTTTGTGAGAAGTTCAAGGACGTTCGTTCATGGACCGCCCACAGCGGGTGGTATTGAAGACAAGAAAGCTGCCCCTTCCATGCTTCCAGCTTTAATGGAGTTGCCTCATTTATTAAATATGTCATGAGCTTGGAAAAATACTTTTTTTTAGAGAAAGAAGAAATAAAGTGGGGTATTGATTAGCGGCATATGCTGGTACATGAATAGAGAATCGGGGCAAAAAGTCAGCAGGGATATAAATGATGAACAGATGCTGCCGGCGCTGATGGGATTAATTTAAAATTTTCAGTGGTTTGTCAGAAGATATATGGGCTTTCGAAGAGGCTTTCAGGAAGTGAGAAAGTGTTATCAAAGGCTTCTTAAATGTCCAAAAAAGCACTGAAGGCATCTTATCTGTTCCCTATCATCGGATTTTGAAATTTCAAAGGGGCACCCTTTGGTTATCGTATTGAAGTGGATACTACAGATTATCCTTTAAGATTCTACCTAAAAATTTAAGGGATGTAATGCTATTACACAGTTTCCGTGAAAAGCAAATTAAAAAAGGAAGGAAATGGAGTAGGGGGTGGAGTGACGATATTATTCTTGAATTATTACGGCCTATAGACAGTCTACAGGGGAAACAGAAGGTAGCAGTTTGTTTCACATTCGCAGAGATACTCAAGAAGAACTTACTAAATTTTGTCTCAACAATGAAAGAATGAGATATTGCACTTCTACTAATTATATGTGTGCCAAGACACGTTTGCACCCACGGAAATGAGGAGGCGGACAAATTGACAGGGAAAGGTACAGGTTCTGACCGCGTGTCATTGTCATATAAATACCCAGGACAACACTTCCTTGACGAACTGCATGAAGTAGGGGGTGAAAGTACATCTTGGATGTTATCAGGTCAACAGGGTGGTTGGAATATTTACAGCACTCGTTCTTACTTCTGAGTTGAATCGACCTACCAATTGGTTTACGTTCGAAAACCCTCTTGGTCCTACCTCCTTTATAAAAATTCCAACATTGGTACAAGACACGATCACAAAACTACGAAAATAGAGCTACGGAAGAAAAAACAAAAAACGAAGACGGTTTAAATTTGACCATAAACTCTTCTTAAGTAATTTCACACAGCTACCACGACCACGTCTGTAACACTCTTTGGAAGTTTCGTTCTTCGACTGAGTTAAATAGTCTGTGCGTCAAGTCCCAACAGAACAAAACGGAGACCCTTTTTTGTGCCTCATCTCTGGGGAAAAACAGGAATCACAAGAGACTAAATCCGGTATATGTATGGGTCGGTGCATCTAAAGCCCGTTACTTTTTGAGGTTATTGGGGCCAACATGTCGCTACGACAGAGCATTTAATTGTTATCGAGCATTTGTAACGCGAAACTCGAAAAAATTATAGGCTGCTAACCTAACTTGACTTCATCGATGTTTGAGTCGAAATTGTAGATCCAAATTTTCTGGTGATGGTTCCTAACATACAGGAAGGCCTGCTGGCGGAGATCCTCGCAAATACTAATTTCACAACATTCTTTTCATTCAGAGGTCCGGATCTTGAAAAAGAATTTCGCAGGGATGCAAGTTGATATCTGTCGTGATAATCTCTTGAACTGTTCTAAATCACATCTTTGGGCATTAATATGTCTCTTTAATGACACTCTTACGATGTAGCCGAAAGTTGAGTAGTTCCCATCCATTTGGTTTATGTATTTTGGAACTAACTCGAAATTTCATTTGAAGACCTGCCGCGAATGTGCAAATTTAAAGGATTCTCCTAACTTCCTATAGGATAAGAGTTTTGCTGCCGCCTACGTAACATCAGAAAATTCCTAGTGGTCTATTCCACCCTGTTTGCCACGATAGAATAATTACAAGTCAAAAAAATCGAGAGGAAGACGTCATCATCCCTTAGAAAAATTGTTATTCCTAATTTTGCATTTGAAAGACTTTTCGAGGGTGTTGTCGAAAATATTCGTTAAAAATACTTTGAAATAATTCTCCACAAATATCAGAAGTATAATTACTAAATCTTAGATACCTTCTAATTTTAAATGCACTAAAAAAATACAAAACAATCAAAAAATTTCCACCTAATTTACGAATAAAAACATCTATCCCTCCCATCAGTTGAAAACAATAACTGGACCCAATTAACAACTTTGTGGTACCAATAAAATTCCAATGTCTCCACTGGTTTAGCACCACTATAACACCAATAAAATGAGCAGTTTTATGGAATTAAATCACAAATTTATGACAATTCAACCGAAATATAGTGAAAACAGCGTTTATTAATAGACTGCTGCACCTAAAACAAAAAGCCCAGTCACAGGGAGGGCAAACCTTCACAGATCATTACCATATTAAAGCATAAACGACAAAATGACAAAACGACAAAACACAGGAACACAGCTCAAGGGAATGAACTCTTATCCATTCATTAATTTTTACGACAAAATTCTCAAAATTTTAACGATCTTTACCTCCGTTCAATAATTTTTGGGGATTATTTTTTTTTTTTTCGATAATTGGATGCGCGGTTTGACCTCGAGAAAAAAAAATTATGTTGTATTGGTAACGATCTGAGAATTTGTGAACTAAAAGTGATTGTTATCTCTCCTAATGGTTACATAATTAAGGTGTTGAGTAATAAAGATCTAAAGATTGGAGGAAAAAATCTTGGTAGGATGGAGCAACCGAAGGTGGCCGGTGACCGTAGTCTCCGAGTTAGCAGACGAGAAAGAAAGGTCAGGCCCTAATCTTGGAGTTAAATGAGTTATAAATGACCGGATGTTGTAGCGTGTGGTTAGTAGCGAAATAGTTTTGTTAGTAATGAATGCAAAAAAAAAGAAGAGCCGAACAAGCTTTTACCTGTCGTTTTTATTTCTGTTTTCCTCCTCCCGGTAAGTCTTTTTATCTCTTTCAGTTTAATTAAATCCTTTGATTGGCACTTTGGACCCGATTACAAGCAGCAGCTACATCATCTCCATGTTGACTCGGTTGCTTGCATTTCTGTAATAGGTAAGAAGAAACCAATGAAGTTTGCTTGTCTCCGCCGGAAAGCGTATATGTTCTACCCGCTAATTAGTATCAGCACCAGGAAAAGAACATGCCCACAAAAACATATCTAGACTAAAATCGCTTCAAGCCACTGACGACCAAATTAAGCCAAACCGGAGACGGCAACGTGCATTAGTCCAATTGAAAGTGTAGTTTCTCTCATTAAGTCCATACTAAAAAGCCTACTAAGGTCTAGCCTCCAGCTGGAAGCTATTCTAGACAATCCAGGAAGGCGAATGCATTATACAACAAAGTGACACACTGAGACCTCTGGGTAAATTATGAATGCCATCAAACTACGGCTCTATTCAATTATTATATCGCTTCATCGGTCGTGGAGTTTCGTGGATAAGACCTGCATGGGAGTATCGCCCGGGAATGCGCAAACTATCTGTAAACCAACGTCGTCCGCATACTTGAGGAGAAGGAAGAAGAAGAAGAACCAAAAGAAGCAACAACAACAACAACACCAACAACTTCTGCCGACACTGATGATGATTATGATGATGATGACGAGTGGAAAAAATGTAATTTCAGGGCAATTCATGGTAATAAAACTGCCGACAGAAAGATATGACACGACAGAGAAGAAATGAATACGGGAGAGACTCGAGGAAAAGTATTCATTATTCAGCGGGTCTGGTTTATTGGGGACGGGGAGGCCTTGGGGCCTGTGTGCATATCAATGGCAGTGGATGCTATAAATGCGGTCTAAATGCGACTATGTGTGATTCAACTTTTTTAATTTAATTGTTGTGTTAGAAGGAATAATAATTGCGGTTTGATGGATCCATGGTGCAATGAACTTGAAGTGGACTAGTCACTCAGACGGTTATTAAGGAGGATCAGAGGACTCTGGGCATTGTTTTTATTCGGGCACTACTTGCACCTATGACTTGATTACTCCGCTTTTTATCGCTTATCCAACCTTTTATTAAGATTTTTTTTTTTCTTTTACCCACAGAAATTATTTTTTCGCTTGCAGTATTCAATTTTATGCAAATGGACATGAGGGGAATTACTGTAATGATTGAGAAAAGTAGTCCAAGAAACTCTGGGATTGCTGATATCTTTGAAGAGTAATCGGAGCATTTTTGTTGTTTGCTATTATTTGCGAAATTACACTATTACCTCAGCAATTTTGCACTTTTTGTGAAAGGGAAATAAGGTCGTTGCATGATAGGCGATGGAATGAAGTTATTATTAGGGTCACAGATTGCTTGGATGTTTTTCTAGCAGCTGAAAGTGATAGCAGTGATTCAAAGTTCTTCTTTAACGTGTGATTTCAGCAAGATAATAACTCTCACCGCAAATTTACCAAACATATGTTCAACAGCTCAAAAATAAAATAAAAAATGAAATAATAGGAAGGAAGAGAAACCATTACCGCAGTGTATGTTATCGATTGACGGTTTCGGAATGAGAATCCATTATATGAGAAGGGAGAGACAGAGATAAAGGAAAAGGACTGAATACAGACAAACTCGAACCGAATATAACAATGAGGATGTCCAAAATCTGAAGATGTCCTTCTAAGGACCATTCAAGTGCAGTCCGAATACTGCTACACTGCTAGTTGGGAAGAAACATTTGGAGCTCCTTTTATAGACACACTTTCCGATCTAAAAGATTATTGAAAATATCCCATTCACGCAGTTCCTATGTGAACCCGGATGTTTTCGGTAGTACCTCAATAAGGTTGGTAGGGAAGACTTATCGGAGTACCCGTAGTGTGGAGATGGCAGGGACGATGCCGATCATACACTCTTTGTTTCCAGCCTGTAGGCGAACGGAGTCGGAACCGGGGCGGTTAACCTAACCTGGAAGGTGAGAACAACTGGCAGTTTGTGACACAGTTCTTGGTGCAAAGGGTATCGGAAAAACCGAGAGGCCACTAGAAGCGCTCCAGAGAACAGCTAAATCAAGAGGCCCAGCATGAAGTAATGTGGCAATCGGCTCCGAGCTGTAGTCTTTGAAGACCAGGAGGGGAGCACTTTAGCCGGTAGACTGAAATACGAGTCCAAAACTCTGTTCGTTAATTAGGTTCCCCCACCCTCTTAAAAAAATATTTTCTTATTAAATTAAGGATAATTCTTTATTCCAGTTATGAGGAATACCATTTTTTCAAACCTAAAAAGCTGAAATGATTTAGACTAAACTGAACTGAATTAATACAACGAGAATGCTAAAGGACTTCAAGAAATGCAAAACGCCTGGATGGTTGGACATTATTTAAGGTGACTTTAGAGTGCTACGCCGGGCTCAGGATCGCAAAGTATTGAAAGATAAAGTGGCTGAAGTGCCTAAAATCTCTCGAGAATCAAGCTGAACCAATAATGCGGAATTATGAGGATAATTCTCTCTAGGTATGTCATCCAATATTCGACAGCCTACAAAAGTTTAGTATAGTAGCCGAACATGAATTCTTATTATAGTCCTAAATGGTCGACTAGTGTATATATTTAGACCAATCCTTCAGAACTGCGCACATTTCTTACTGTGTGAACCACCCCAAAATTGAAATAATTACAGTATTTCGTCAGTAGAAAGATGAGCTCCCTATTTAGACCAATTTCCCTACATTATAGGTCTAAACTAATCTAATTTTGCACAAAAATTTTAATTTTGTGTAAAACTTCATTAAACCGAGTTAATTTCAACACTTCGAACACAGAATCTTATTATGTAGATCCAACACAACACAAATCCACGATTCATCCAAGTCGTCAAATGCCAAGAACTATGAGGACTGTAGGACCAGGGGAGAGATGCAGAAACTTAGTTTTCACCATAATTTTCCTGTACTCTTTGCACGGCGTCTAATTAAAGATTCCGTCTTCGTGCAAATGTCTGGGAGCGTTTTGAGCTGCAGCAGCAGCAGCAAACCTGAGATTGTTTATTATGCTTTTCTACAGTTTGGTCTATTTTTATCTGAATCAGTTTTTATTGAAACGTGCAATGAACTTCGATGGGCAGGATACATTCGTCTGATTGTCGCCGTTTTTATCCTTTTCTTGTATTTTCCCATTTTCGATATTAAAAGAGAAAAGCCCTCGGAATTGGAACGATATCTCTGGAGGAGGAAAAAATCCCTTTTGCTATGTTGCTATGTTGTGCGGAATGTTTTTCTATGCGTTGTGCTTTGTCTACACATTTTTTTTCTCCTGAAATGGCAAATAGAAATTTTCTTTTTCTTTTTTTCTACCCTTGGTCTCCACTAGTTCAGTTGTTGTCTGCGGTGGCTCACATGTGCTTACTACCGTGAAAAATTGAATGGTCTTTGCCGCTCAATGCAAGGTTGCCTAACCTCATTTTCCCCTCTAGGCTCGTTGTTGTTTTTTCACTTTCCTATATTATGTTAAAGTTTTTCCATATAAACAAGAAGTTCGATGAGGCGCAATAACTCAGCTGAACTGGGAATTTTTTTTATTATCTTGTGCTTCGCTTTCCCTTCTAATTTCGAGCCATTCTTGGCTTTGGGCGGCTTTTGGAGCCCCAGTAACTAGTCCGATGCGTATGTTGGCCATCATGAGCAAACCCAATTTTTCCCTCACGATTTGTTGTTATTGTTGTTGCTGTTGTTGTTGTTGTTCTTGTTCTTATTGTCGTGTGTTATGTTTTTGTTGGTTTTTTGCCAGCTCTGGGAGGTTGTTTGGAGTTTCTCCCTGATGCAGACGAACACAATTGAAGCGAAGACATATTGAAAGGCGTTTCAGGTTGAAATGAAAGTTTTTATGCTGCTTTCAGAGCAATTGAGCAGAATATTAGTGCGGTCGAACTATGTGGAGAAATTTTGCACGGAATTTGGAGCAAAGTCGAATGTACAAGACGAATATGATTGTGGCTGAGAGCTGAATCCACATTCATTTCATCTTGCTGAAAGCGGACCCGCCTCCTTAAGATACCCGCAATATTCTCGGAGATAAGCTAGGCGTGGATGATCGGATTTGCTATTTCCATTTCTATTCACTTCACTTTTCTCAATGTGGTTCTGTGTATTATCAAATGGCGAAGGTTAGCAGTGTACAATTATTCCAGATATTGTTTTGAAAGTTTCTAAATTGCTTTCTAGATTGAGCTCGATAAATAGCATCGTGAATAATGCGATCGTTTAAGAAAATTATATTGCAAGTGCCCTCATATGTTGCTGCTAAGTGAATAGCTAGACCCAGATCTCACAGTCATTCGGTGACTTTGGCGAACATTGAGTGGAACAAAAAAAAGGTATTAGTGTGGTTTTGAGGTTAACTATGCGTGTTCTACGTCGTTTCCATTGCTGTTTACTTCCTGTTTTAGGAATTATTTGTTGATTTTTGAGGCTTTAATGTGACCTCAGGTCGGGTGTGGAATTAGCTTTTCTCTGTAGGCTTTTTCATCTGGTTACACCTGAAAAATTGTTTGCCGTAATTAAAGTGTTCTGGGTAAGATTTTTTAGGTTACGATTAATCAGCAAGAAAAGAGGAATATGCATGAAAATGTTGACCGAAATGTATTTTTAATTCTCACATGACCTTTCCGTTCAATTCACTCCCGGTTGTTTAATTCCAGGTTTTGGTGCTGAGGTTAGGTCTTAGGTGAAGGTAGCTTCTGTACTTCAGTCAAATGGTTTGTAGTACGTACAAATACCAAAAGGTCTTAGATATCTAAGCCCATTTCTAATCACTTTTTGGTAGCCACTGATTTGGTTTCTATAGAACCAGCAATGGCGTAGCAAGACATCAAAAACTGCTCTGGAGAGAAATGTCCAAGGTTCAAGGAAGCGAAGATGGCATTTTTTAAGATGGATAGATGATGTGTAAACAGGCTTTTAGAGCATTATGAATTCTCGATTTTCAAATAAGTGCTTCAAATTCTAATCTCTAATCCTAACCAAGAGAATCGCTAAGGTGTCCTTTTGTGAAAAGTAAGTAACTTTCCATGATGATGGTAAAAGTTCCTATTGAGTAAAAAAGGTAAAATAATTTGCGTAAATGTTTAGCTAAAGAAGAAACGCAGTAACTTAAGCACCAGAAATAAAATAATCTAAGGTCCATTAGGTTTGGAATCGTCGAATTTCGGAAGAACTTTGAAGACCTCTCGTGCACGAAAATGAAGTAGTACTTGACCGGAATCAAACGACGATGGGGATGTCGGTCACTTAAATTTGTGGGAGATTGCAGCAAACAGCGTTATCCTTCCTCATCGTGAACTATAGGAGGCATAAAAGAAATGGTGCAATTCTTTTTCATATTTTTAGTGAAAGACCAAAAGTCTTCGCTGTCCTTCTGAACAGAAAAAGAGTAACTCGGTATCCTATTGTAATAGCTGCGGTTTTTGGACTTTTTGGAATTTTTTTTTGTTTATTTTTTTTATTTTTTAATTTTTTTTTTTTTGCGAAAGCGGCACACCACCAGCTCGGAGCAGCTCACATGAATGCTAGCCTATAAGTAAACCTCTGCGAGAAGACAAACTTAGAAATTCTTTTCTAAAACCTTCTAGCAAGGCGATACAAATATAATGCTTATAACTGGGAATTGGAGTACAATCTTTCAGACATCCAAAAAATTAAAGCCCACACGAACCGCACGTGACTTAGTTACTTGCTTAAAAAATGTTATTTCGATTCTAAGATAGGCGTTTTTGACACATTGTAAATTACGTTTACCACAATTCTACAGATTCTCGTATATAAGATGCATCGAAAACAATGCCAACATACCACAATGATTTAATAAAATTTTCTTTTTACGTAAAATTTTACTTTTGACGTAGGTACTCCATACCCACTCGTTGTATGTATTTCTTACATTATACTTTTATTTCAATTATTCTTACTTTCACATATGTTCCAAACTCAGGTAATATGATATGAATATCGATCCCATTCTCAAGAAACAAAATATTTTGAAACATTCCAAGAAAATTGTTTATCAGAGATATCTTAAGAAAACATTTGCGTATGTAATGTTTTCCCCAGAGAAAAAAAACTTCTGTTAAATTTTAATATATTTCCTCCACAGTGTTTTATCCCGAAATGGGTACTTGAAAGTTTCCCTTAGAATTATCAAGAGGTTATTGAAGTTATTACACAACTTTGAAGCTTTCTTGTTTTCTATTTAGTACCACCGATTTTTAAGGGAACGTAGGGCTTTGAGGAAATTTCATAAGATTCTTGTGTTCTTGGGATGAGAGTAAAAGGATTTGGCTTTAAAAAAAAGTATCTTTAAGTTGGTTTCGAGTGAGGGAACTCATTTTGGAACAATTTATATTACCTACCTGGTGCAGAAAAGTGGACAAAGTAACTGAGACAAAATTTGGCATATGTGTCTTCAGACAAGGATTTATCCGAACTTTGGGACTCACTTACTTGACATATCAGAAATCAACAACCAGGAAAGGGATAATTCGTTCGGTATAATATTGAGAGGTGCTCCTTCATAAAATTGTAAATGTTTTCTCGTCTAATGTTTTAAAACTGAACTACCTGAAGAAACCAGACAAAAAAATTACGAGTTTCTGGAGGACTTCACAAATGTTACTCATTGTATCAAACCCTTTTTACATGCGGGCTATCGATAGAGGTCACAAGAGCCTCCAATGGCCTGGACGAATTAGGGTATTTCGTGTTCATGAAGGAAACGCAAAATTAAAATTTCTAAGATAGTCTATAACTCTTTTTGACGGTAGATATGTTTTTTTGGTTGACGGATCAATGTTTCGTATTGTGTTCCTCTGCTTCATCATTCTCCAGACGAAATGACAGGTGTCATCCTCAACTAATATTCACCTTTTTAAAGTAATACCTCAAAGGGCAGTGATCAGATATAACCTATGATTTGTTGAGCATTAGAAAATCCTCTGTTGCCCTTCACGAGTGGACTTCTTCGTCTGCCTCAGGACAGGTCGACTGGTTCAGTATAAGAGTTATCTGTTGATTCCTCCCATGTCCTTGGTAATGATTGCGCGAAGATAGAGCTATATTACACACATTTCCGTTTGATATGGTTGGTGAGGAGCCCAATCCCCTGGTAGCACTATAGTTTTGTCCACCCTCACTTTAACTTTCACCTTGAATCCGTCCGTGTATCATGTAATTGCGCCGCTTTCAAATGTTAAACCTTCCAAAAACCGAGTTGTACGCTCCACTAAGGTAAAATGTAGGTTTATTTCTTCGGCATTAAATCCATCAGCATGGTACCAGCAATATTCTGCTAGAATTTATCAAGGATTTTTGTCTGCCAACTTTATCAAATTAGTCACAGGAGATCAAATTTGTGTGCCCTGAGCCCTTCCTTGTGTTTTATATGGGGATGTAAGAATATAAGACTGAGGAGAGCTTCCAAGGCTACATTTGAGAAGGTGTGTATAGCACCCGTAACTCCTAGTCAAGCTAGCCTTTAGATTTATTTTTTGTAGGCTCGATTGCACTATATTTTGTTTCATTCTAGGCCACTACCATAAGCGGTCATGGGTCTTATAATTATAAGACGTATCATCAATACAATAATTTTTGACTTCGGTCCCCAAGTTTTACAGAAGAGCATTTGACAGTACTATCAGGCTAGACATTGCTAATTGAAATGATTTTCTGGAACTATAACTAAATATTTGACTGTTTTCTCAAGAGTTGGAGCTATTTTGTATAAGAGATTACGATTGCTTTTTGCGGGTTTACTCATAGGTCGACTTGTTTGCATCAGTTGTGTACTGTTAAGGCTTTTTGCATTTTATGTTACTGCAATCACAGTGTCACCCGCATAGCCCTGCACTTATTTTACTATCAACCAAAAATATCTGGACTTTCTATGGAATCATGAAAAGAAGCCAATAAGCCCACGAACGTTGCTTTATTCTACACATAATATTTCTGCATTTCCAGTAATAACCCTGTAGTTATTTAGTAACTTAGTTCTGAAAAAATCTTTATTCGGCAGCGCAACACAACTTTCTTCCTCAAATTCTCAAAAAAATTTTCCTAGTACCTATCACACGGGAATGTCGTCCTGCCCAATCTAATCAAAAAGGAAGAACAACAGGTAATTTAAAATTCAAAATAAAATCCATAAAAGCCGACAAATTAGTAGCCATTAATGGAGGTTCTAAAGACAGCTGTGATTTATTTCATTAGTACACATAAAAAACGATAAGGACCCAACATTCTACCTTGTGACATGTCGTAAGCATTCTCTTCGATAAGATGTTAATGAACCTTTCCAGAAAAAAAATGAACTCGACAAGAGCATTCATAAATACGAACCAATACCCTAACAGAAAAACAATTATTCAACACAAACCCGGGATATTTGTCACATTTAAGCTGAAGCCACCACTTGAACATCTGTTCAGTAACGTGAACTGGAGACGAATGCTTGTAATCCCACTTCATAATCCCTAAATAGTTTGACTTTTAGACGAGAGATAGTTGTCAAGTATTTTGGATAAATTTAGATGTACCCAAACGAAACTGGGTACTAAAATGGGATTGGAGCGAACAAGAAGTGCGCCCTGATGATGTTGATCATTTCAGAGATATGTACATTGGAAAAGATGGGCAGAGGGGTACTATGGAGTTTCATATGCTCATCCAAAGATGTTTTATACGTGCTGTATCCTACTACACCACCCTGAAGCTGATGCCATTTAAGCCAGCTGTTGGATTTCTTTCAATAGCATCCGTGATTAAGACCTGCGATAGATTCGTGAAGATTATATGAGTTTTGAAGTGTTTTGAGATGTACATCGAGATGTTCTGCCGTAGCTCCCACCCTCCGGGACTTAATTTATCAAAACTTCTTAATTTAGGAATGATAACGAGTCCTCCAGGGCTAAGGGGGAGTACAAACCGACCCACTAGGAAATGTTCTTGATTGAATTTCGTGTTGATTTTGTTTCATTGGCGTTTTTTTCCTCCGTAGGTACTCTTGACGAGTGGTCTCTATGTGCCTCACATTTGCATATTCAAATCATACAAAAAATCTCAGTTGTTGTTGTTGTTGTTTGTTGTCTGATTTTTTATGAAAGTTTCCATCAAAGTCGTTTCTACCGTCGCCTTTAGTTGTTCAGATGGATCTGACAGGGTTGGCGGAGATAGAGCTTGATGGTTAGGTGCGTTCTGTTTGCATTTGAAAAGACTTTGAATATTTATGACGTGGCCAGAGAAGAAGACATTTCGGAAATGTTTCTTCGTTTCGACGGCCATTATACCGTGTGATTCCGGAGCTTTTTGTTTCTGATGGGTTTTTTACTCTCAGGTACGGATATTACGAATTACAGACTTGACACCTATTATTCTTCTGTACTGGAAACACATAGCAGTTTAGATATTTATAAATGCATACCGACTTCGAAATTATGTCCCGGTAGTGCTAGACATGGTGCCTGATTTGCACAGAAATTACTTCCTGTGGTTTATGAGGTTTAAATCTGTGCCGTAAAGTTATATATATAGTTGGTCTGGTCGTTTTGGAAGTCGTTAAATTTATTGCAGCAAAGTGATTCACTTTCTCTTTGGATTTATGCGTCCCAGGGAGACTATAATTTAATTTGAATTTAATTTGAGCACCGTTGGAGTGTGGTAATCAATTTGGAGTTGTTTTTTTTTCGTTGTCTGAGAACTTTAGTAGAAAACTTTAAAATCATTTCAAGTCCATTGGGGCAGCAATGGGATAGAATGACACATTGTATGAGGGTATATATGTCTAAGAGCGCCATGAATCTTTTTCCGCTCTGTTAAAGCAGAATATCCACTAGATTAAGTACCAATTTATCAATTTAGACTATATTTATTGGTGCGAGATTAACAGTATACTGATTAGGTGAAGGTGGAAAAAAGCTTAAGTTCACAGAGATTCATTTCTTCCAGATACCTTAAAGAATGCGATGCCGAATTACTATTTTATACCAATTTGATGTACACAAATTTTGTTCAAAAAATTATACGAAACATATTGGTGAATGCACAATGAATTAATGGATCTGAGGAGTGCAGTGGTTCCGCTAGTGCGGTGGCCCCGTGTGGTGCAGTCCCGGGATTTCCTGGAGCACAGGAGCTCCACGCAGTGCAGCGACTTCGCGAGTGCAGAGAAATAAACGAGAGCTAAAAGATTTAGACCATATTACGTAAAATATTTGATCGAAATTTGTAAAATAGTTCCATATTCGGTTTTAGTGTGAGCTCTGTTAAGGTTGACAGTCCACCAATCAAATATGATGACAATATACAGGCAGGAGTATTTGTAACTTGCATAAAGAACAATTTTTAATAGTTGCAACGAATCCAACTAACAATTAGGCACCTCGTCTAAAATTTAGACACTGGACTTTCTTTGGTATATGAACAAACTAATTAGAGGCGTGCGTTTTACCAATTTCAAACAATTGTACAATCCTATTCACCTAGATTAAATTAAGATACTATTGGAAAGCTGTTTCAACACCTGGCATGGGCACAAAACACCATCGATTCTCGCTAATTAACATTTTATCAAAATTCCCCAAAATTTGTCCATTATTCCAAATATTGTGTAAAATTAATGCAATAACAAAACTTTTGTGATCAGTTAACTGGGCTGAATAATAATTTCCATTACACAATCAACCGCCACAAAATGTTATCAACACACAAAGGTAAACAATTTACTTCGACACCAAACCGCAATCAGACGTACACATAAATGGCCCATCCCAAAATTCATTACCGAGCAGGTATGTCTCATTATTAATTACAACCGCATAGGTACGTTGCGGTGTAGTGGGTGTACGATCCAATAAAGCGACATCGTTGTACAACAGCACCGTGATGAAATGTTTTCATTCATTCAATCCGATTTTGGTAGCATCTATAGATACTCCACATTTCGTGAAAATATATATATATATATATATATTTTTTTTATTCTGGTGTTGGTTTATTTGTGCACGCTTTTTCGAATTCGCGCAGTGTGATTGCCCGGGGGGACGGGGAAATGGAGGAATGTATCTGTTATTAGTCACGTTACAAAGAGCTTAATAATTGCTGCCCCATAATGAGTTAACTTCGTGCATTGTTTGCTCAATTTTGGCAGCGATAAACAGACGATTGCGTGCCGCTAAATTATGCTGAAATTCAAAAACGTTTTTGAAATTATTTTCTTGTGGGGATAAATGAGAATTAGAGTCCCTTGCATGCCGAACTGGGGCGGGTCGGCGATGATATAATGCCGCATGAATATCAAAATGATTTTTTCTATGAGATTCTGAAAAGTCGTCGGTAATTAATCACACACGGGTCCCGGGTAGGTACTTTAGGACTTTTCGACTTGATGAAATATCGAAATTAACGCCCGTATATACGGGCATTCTGGCACATATGCTCCCGGGGAAATAAATCCATTCCTCCACATGGACCCCAGTACTTACTACGGAAAGATATTGGAAGATTAATTCGCTGGCGTTAGTCGTAAATTTTAATTTTTCAACGAAAACTGCTATACTTGTCGGGTGCGCTCTAGCACCTCCTCAGTAGATGAACTTTTAGTCGAAGTTCACCAAGAGTCTTTTGTCGTCAGTTGTTCTTAAGTACCTGTGTTCGGATGCATGAAATATCTCAGATGAGAACAGCAAGCAGGCAACAAAAAGATTCATTGGATGTGAAAAACGAGTTCAGATATCTTTTGAGAGAATGAGGTCCGCTAAGAAAAAAA
>QYTT01091457.1:42375-61353 GCA_006980735.1 Dasypogon diadema
CATTCTGGCACATATGCTCCCGGGGAAATAAATCCATTCCTCCACATGGACCCCAGTACTTACTACGGAAAGATATTGGAAGATTAATTCGCTGGCGTTAGTCGTAAATTTTAATTTTTCAACGAAAACTGCTATACTTGTCGGGTGCGCTCTAGCACCTCCTCAGTAGATGAACTTTTAGTCGAAGTTCACCAAGAGTCTTTTGTCGTCAGTTGTTCTTAAGTACCTGTGTTCGGATGCATGAAATATCTCAGATGAGAACAGCAAGCAGGCAACAAAAAGATTCATTGGATGTGAAAAACGAGTTCAGATATCTTTTGAGAGAATGAGGTCCGCTAAGAAAAAAAAAATACCAGGAACGAAGAAAATTATTTCTGGAACACACCTTGATTAAGTGCTGGTTTCCTCTGACTGATCAATAAAGGTAAGTAGGTGTAGGGTATGGAATGGAGGTGTTTTCCATGATGTTTATCACTTAACGTTTTGTTTACAGTTAAACAGTGACAAACATTATCTTGTTTGATGCAACCATTACTGGAACCCAATGGTGGTCTTTGCATGTAATTCCTTTTTTTTTATATACCTTTGATATCAAGTGAAATGAAGTGGATTGAAGTGAATGGACGGAAATTGATAAAATTTCGACCTCCAGATAGGATTGCAATTGAATGATTTAATAATGGGAGGTAAAAAATATCTGTGTAATCCACATAAACTGTCACTCAATTCAGGCGAGTCATAAAAGGTGTTTGCCTTAAGTGTGTTGAATCGGCTTTCACTGCAGTGATTGATTACGTTTTAGACCAATTGTGTGTATTTCGTCTCAATAGACCAATAAAAGTGTATCTACTTAAATTTGGAAGCGTCTGACATTCATTATTTAAAGCAGTAGTTCAATAAATTGGTCAAATGCTAAAAGTCTAAACTGCCTGGCTGGATAAACCCCTGCGAGGATTGCATCTTGTCGTGGTGGAGGGGCTTTAACTCTGTTTCAAAAAGCTACAGAGCTATACCAGTGGGAGTTACAGGCGACAGGTGAAATGATGGCGGGAAGATCTTGTCTTGTCTAAATTTGCGGCACCAAGTACAATAAAATTAAGACAAGGAAGAACGTAGACTTTATCGGGGGGAAATAGAAGAAGGTAGAACAGGAGTCTCCAACAAAGAGCCTGTGTTCGTCTGGCCAGAAGGCCACTTGTGAGCCAGTAGGCAAAAGGTCCTACGTTTGGTGCGTTCTCGGTTTGCTAGAGGTCCATTTTGATCAAATGCAAAAACGAAACTTCGCTTGAATTAAAGTGAGTTAGTGATACTCGATCGAGATATCAACCATCATACATCGCCTGGAGCACCAAAACCGAAGACTTGACACCGAGCATCATCGCTCTAATTCTTGAGGTGGACACCGACGTACCTCATATACTGTAGAAACGATGCTCGATTAAGACGCACTTTCACTTTACTACTACGAAATTTCCGTGGGTGGTTTAGAAGGAAAAAAAAGAAAAAAGGAGGAAACATTTTTGACAGGGTTTCCTTTTACACACAACCTGTCAGCGAACTCGGTATTGAGCATCCACTTTGCGCTGGTCAAGAGGACTTGAGTGATTCTGATAATACAGTCCAAATGGGCGTAAACCAAGAATTTGAATCTAGATGATCTCTGTTTGAAAAGTAGTTATAGAGTCAAAGGAGCTTGTGGAATTCACCAGGATTAGAGGTCATGACTAGTAGTGGGGTGTAATGCCAATACTGAAATACTCGTTAATATGGGTATTGAGACGACGTTTATCACTTGTCGTAAGCAGGAGTATATAAATATCACTCTTGTCTCAGGAAGCATGGTGAATTTATCATTGAGGCAGTAATCTCCTTCTAATCCAGTCTCCATCATTCATCATTATAATTATATTATTTCTGATTAGCTTATTTTTGATGCTGACTGAATTAGAATAATGCTAATATTTTCGGCTTCTTCTAAATATTTCTCTGTGTGCCACCTAATTAACTATTCCAGAAGAAAAAGAAAAAATATGAATAAAATGAATTAAAATTGTTTTAACCAAAACTCAAACTCTCATACCAAAAAGAACAAAAGTGCAGAAAGCTGAAAGTTTTCCATCTCAACGAATTTTAATTCACATTCACTCCTACTTAAAAAACTTTTTCAACCCTAATTATCTCAGTATTAATTTTCTGAGGGTAATAATCCTTGACGTCAAAAAACGAGTAATTTTCCTCGGTAAAACCATAGCAAATAGCGCAAACTATCATTAATAACTTAATCAAACATCATAATTTTTACTACATCATATATTTTTCCACTTTGACTGCTAACATGTTGTATACCAATTGTAGAGGAGCGCGCAATGAACTGGAAGTTTCCAGTATCGGGTGAAAACAAAAGTAAAAATAAACTGTCTAAGTTATGATCAATGGTTTTTTGGTAATGGGAATTTTATGTAGCTGGGTAAAAGTTCACTTTCTGAAACGAATACTTGTCTGAGAAAACATAGATACAAAAAACTGATTGTTTGTTTCGGTGCAGGTTTTTTTGTAATCTGATTTACTGGCAGGTTTTTGTAGATATATATATATCTACGAATTAAAAGGAGTTTAGCAGTGATTAATGAATTTAAAGAATTGAGTTTCATTCAATGCATGTATTTTTTCGAGGAGGCTGGTAACAAATTTAAAATTATTGTATTCGATAATATCCGATGAAATGAGAAAAGTAATGTAATTCTACGCGAAGGATAAAAAAAAGTTTTGTCACCAACACAGTATAAGATACTTAAATCTATCTTTAGAAACCTCTTTTGATATTCTATGCCCTAATTACTCAATTAGTTGAACCCTAATTCTCCAGCAAGCTTCATCAGTTTTTGTAAGACTGAAAAAATGATGAGGTTATAAAACAGGCTACCTTCATCCGCACAGTTCATACAAGATTTATGTTCAATTTAAGGTAGCTATCGAATAGACATCAAGCAAAGTTGCTTTAAATCGACTCAGAACTGTTGGCTATGACATTCGCACTCCTTAAAAAAATTCCATACGGAAAACCTTAAATTTAAAATTAGAATTCTAGAAAAATTATCAACATGTAATGCAAAGTGGGCTGTTTATAAGTTTCAAAAAGTCTGTAACTCTGTATTGTACGTTCCATAAGGACAGTTCCCTGCACGGATTTAACCTAAATATTTTGGAAGAATAACGGCCACTAAAGTAACAAAAACATATACAGAAACAGTCACTGAAATATCTTCTGGAATGTAATTAAATATTAGTCTCAATCCGGCTCGAAGGACCAGTATTTCACGTAGCATGAATTCCTAATAGCATCTTATAAATTTTCAGAATAATTTGAGCAATTATCCACGACTTATGCAATATTCCCAAGTATTTACTTGAATACCAACAATACTCCAGCAACTTCCATGCATCTCAAAAATCTCATGGAGGCATTCAAGCGAAATACAATGTTTCAATAAATTTAAGGGATTTCTGAAAGTAGTATCCAACTATCTTGAATTCCTCAAAGTTTTCTACATAATCCATGTTACCGAACCAGTTTGATCGGCCTAATAGTCCAAAGATATCTGATATACCGGCATTACCTCTCACCAGCAAAAATTCCAAACATCATTAAGCTTGACACCAATAAATAAATCACTCGACAACAACAAAAACACATTCAAACATATTCCAGTAATGTCAAATTGTACAATTAATAGGATCACCTGGATACGCAGAGGGAAAAGAAAAAAGAAAAGCCCAAATAGAATAAATGAAGGAGCAGTTTTACCTGTTATATGCCATGAATACTAACTACCTGCCGTGCTGCACGAATAGTTAAGTGCCCGAATGGTAGCTACGTTGCACTGGGTATTTATATGCGCTGCACATACTTCTGAACAGGTATCAATAAATTCAAGCACTGGTCGGCAGATATAAGCGCAGATCTTACATAAAAGCTAAAGTGCAAAAAGGCGTTCATAAGAATAGCATTAAAAATCTCCAGAAGTGTGAAAAAAGAACACTGCAGAAAACCTTGACAGGTTTATGCGATGTCATCATAGTTTGAATACCGTCAGCGAACACTACCCGACACAAAAGTTGTCTTCCTCATTGTCTTTTTTTGCATAAGATACAAATCTATAGACCCGCATATAGGCGATGCGGTCACACACAAAGTGTGGCTGTTTTGTTATGAATAAACTGTGGATTGCGCACGTACAGATGACTTAAGCTCCGATAATTTACGAGAATAAATTTGTATGCGTAAGAAATTACTTAATACTGCTTAATTTTGCTTAGAGGTTACCTTTCAACAGGTCACACTGCGGTTGCTCGTGGAAAGACGTACAAGAGCTATGGGAATGCAAACACGGGCAATGGCTCGACTGGTGGCTCATAAATAATGTGACATCATCCACTTGACTCGCTCGACTCTTTCGCGCAAAAAAACCAGAATTATTTAATCAATTTGCATATTTCGCTGGTTTAATTTGATATTCCCATGCGAGTGTGATATTTTCGGCGAAAGGCAAACAAATTGTGTTTAGCTTTTGTCGTGAATTCGTGGCCGCCTCGTATTTTTTTACACTTTATGACATAAGAAGGCACGTTAAGTGCGCAAACATCATTAACCTCGACGAGAAGACGAATTCTACCTGGGGGAATGTTTTTAGAAGAAAGCACAAACGTCAGTATCAATCAGGGCTCTGTAAACAATGATACAAAAGAAAACGTGAAATACCGAAGGGAGCTTAACAAGGACCAGTGCTCGTACTCCGATTCAAATCTTCCCAAGATAACTAAACTCAAATTATTCGTTTTATTCGTGTAACCAGAGCCGACAGATGAGAGAAATTTAATTTGTGATCTTATCACATCTCATTGATTGAAGATTTAGAAGAATACGAGGGTAGAAGCAGTAAAGCAGATCGAAGTCACCTTACCCTTCATTGATTGGGATTAGGCGTTCTCCTTGGTCGCTTATCATTGGGAATCTCTTGCGATGACGATGAGACCTTGCTTTTTGTGTCTGGTATTGATTATTATTGCCCTGCAAGATTCTAGAGTTTTGCGTCCAGCACCGAAGATATTGAGATAGGGGAGAATGTCGTCTTGTCTTTTGTAAAAAAAAAAAATCAGCAGAAAAATTCAGGATATTCGATTTACTTTGATGAGTATAATATAGGTACGCGTACAGGCAAACAATCAAAGAACACGATGCCGATGATGAGATTGCATGAAAGTAATAGAAAAAAAGACGGATCTTATTCCTGTGACTATTCTTTTATCTTTCGTCTTTTTTTCTTATAGTCGATTTTTTCTCAAAGAGGAAAAGATTTCTAGTTTAGTCACTGATATAGCGTGTTTGGATGTCCTGTTCGCATTTTTTTCCTCTTCACTTCATTTCGGGCATAAAAGAGGAGAGAAAAGTGAGCTCAATTCAAATGAAACCTTCCGACTTTTATTGGCATTTAATTTTATTAGAATTGCCTCGGTGGCATTGTTACTTGGATGAGAGATCAGGAAAGGAGGAACAGGGGAACTGAGGAACAGGGATGAAGTTGATTGGGGACAAATCGATAAAATGTGTCGGTTTGATGACTTTGAGGGTTAAATGTTCTGTTGCTGTGGAATGAAATCTAATTTACTGATTTTTTCCGTTTCTTTTTCGGTGCTGTTGAAGGAGTTGGGAGTTTATGGTATTAACCTTAAAATTTATTGTTTTCAAGAAAAGAAGTTTAAAGAGGAGTTTATAAATGTGGATGCAATTAGTAAGGGGATAAAGGAATTAATTTATCTGGGCATTTTTTTAGTTGTTAAGTAGGCCGGATAACGAGAATTTTTCAGTGGGATGTAGCAGTTGTGTGCTGCCCTGTATAAATTCATTTGACGCAAAATGTATTTATCAGACATTTTGATATTGCGAATACAAAATAAAATCATGATATATGGTTTTGAGACAGACACTTTGAAATACTTTACATGAAACTCGTATAGACCATGAAAATTTGTTAAAATATCATGTCAGAATTTATGTAGTAATTTTTCATTCGAATTGTAATTCTTTCCGGTGGAGCCTGTTTTATTAATTTAGTGAAGCCAAGTCCGGAAATAAATGTTTTTATTAACCCTTTCGCTACCGGGCCCCGCTAAAATGGTTAAAAATTGTCACACATATGTGACGCTGGTAGCGAAAGGGTTAAAATAAAATAAATATAAATATTTAAAATAAATAATAAAATAAAGTTTTTAATTTAAAAACAAGATATAAATAGTGAATTTCACAAAAAAGAAACAAACAAATGATCAAGAATAAAATCTTCATAAATAAGGATCGGTCAAAAAATAATAAAAGGAATAAATCAACGTCTAAAAATAATTAAGAGTATAAAAGAAAATAGTTTAGTTGTGGGAACAACGAAATTAACTCCTAAACTAATTCAGGGAATATAATGTAGGATTATATCAGTTTCTATTACAGTCAATTTGTGTCAGCTGAGGAGAAAATGTAAAATATTAATATTAAGTGAACATTTCAGTAGACATCTAATGTGCTCAGGTCACTAAATTCTTTGAACTCCAAAAAGGTAAGAGTGCAACAATTGCAGCAACTCTAGCTTTTGGATATATCTTTAAAAATACACTGTAAAGGCTTTTTTCAAAAATTCTGACAAAGCGAGTTCAATCCCGAAAACGAACCACGTCAAAAATGAAAATTTATCGTAAAAAAAGATATTTTTATACAACTAGTGAATTCTCAGAAAAACCAGGTATAGCACAGTAAACCATCATTGGACATACTTGTCGACTAGTATTTGTAATAGAATTCTCAATATAGCGAAGTTTATGATCTTTGTAGACCTCGCGACGAAGATCTTGATTTAACTGGATGCCCTAACCTCGATCTCCTGCAGTTTTTTGCAGTATCGATAACAGATTTCTCTGCTGCTGATAAAGTATCCACGATGGTATTATAATGGGCGTTAATGGCCTATATGAGGCTTATTGGCAGCTTAGTTAGCGGGGTCCACTCTAGTCGAATCCAATCCAACTTTGACATTAATTTTGCCACAGTTTGGAGATGTTTTTGGACATTTCGTAATGCTTAAAATGTTGATGACCTAAAGTAATGTTAGCTGTGTTTTTTTGGGGCTGTGGCGTTATAAAAGCTCAAAATAACGGTTCGAATCCATGGAGTACAGAGTTTATTCTTCTTCTTCTTCTGTTTTTCTATTTTTAACCAAACCCAAGATAAGTAAAGACCGTAATTAACTTGAAATTTATCTTAATATATATTTTATCTAAATTTTTATTTATTTTAATGGAAAGCAAAATAAACTTTTTAACACAAAAGCTTTCGATTAGCGCCATCTATTTTCACTTAAATAACGCAGTAAGCTTATTAACTCTGTAAAATAACCGAGTTAATTTAAGACGTTGAGTGCCCCAATTAGCATAAAAGCTTTCGTGAGAGAATTACTTGGTAAAATGCATTTGTCCGGAGAGAGCTTTTAAGTGCCCCCAAGGGACCGGCGTGGCGGACAGCGCTGTATTCTGCTGCCGAAAAAACACAGCTGTTATCAAAAAGAGACAGAAAGGCAGGGTATTGGCAGTCGAGTAGACCTATACGAAAAAATACACCGGAAAAAACGTATGAAATCAAAAGAGTCCTATTCATTAGAAAATATTTTGGTAAAATTATTGTGAACCACTGCTGGGCAAACTAGCGATAATATAACGAAAAAGCATAGAGTACTGGTGAATTGAAGAGATTTCTTTTGTAGCATGACAATGCTCGTTGTCGTGCATCTTTAAAGACCTATCAGATGTATAATGAGTTAAAATGGGAAGTACTATGTTGTATACATGTTTTGAAATGGGACTTTCCACATTGTATCGGTGAGATGGTTAATTGTGGTTGACAGAAACGCCAAGAATATCCCGCTGTAGTGTACACAAAGACCCTGTTTCTATGTTAAGGTAGCTAGTTACTTTTTGTGTACAAACCAAGAGTTCTATTAAAACCTTAGATGTACATTTTGTCAATATATGAACCCGGACAAAGGTTCATAAAAGCCATTGAACTACTGAAGCAGTTCACATAATTTTTAAAATTTACGAGAAACCCAGCCGGTGCAATCTTGACATTACATCAGTCATTTCACCATCACCATCTGAACGGCTGACGGCAGACCTGTTCCCAGTTCTCAAGCCTCAGTGTTATGTGGTAGCGAGCGGACGACACACGTATCCAATTACCATGTTATATGAAAGCGGTAAATGCAAATCAGGTCCAAGTAAAAAAAAAAGTTAATTACGCCATAACTGCGAAAAAACACCTCACTTCAATTCAACAAAAACCGCATTCATTCCCGTCCGGAAATATCTCAATGACTCAAAAAGATTGTTTTATCTTGACCAAACGCCAACTCTTATCTCATTACGATAACCAGGCACACTCACCTTTCCAGGACTAGACCTGAAATGAATCGGTTCGTTTGCATTATGTGCCACAAGGTTTACATATCAGGCGAGCAAATAAGCCGTCAACCCCCGACATTAATACCAAAATAAACCCCACAATGCTGCACAAACACACATTACAACGGTCAACAACTACAGGCAGCCTATTCTGGAATGACGTGGAAATAGATTTCTTTTTTGTTGTAGATATAGGGCTCGTGTGTGGCATTACTAATCAATTTATTACGCATTATTTGCATTTGGGAGGCCTTTTCTGTTTACTTGAACTACGTATTACGTTTTAGCGATCAACAAAACAATAATAAGTGGCTGTCATTGGTGCACTACGTTTTTATGCAGGCATGCAGTAATTTTCATACACGATGATTACAGGTGGCACTGTCGGACCTCCTTGACCAAGAGCACCGTGACCGGACCAGACCAGACCAGACCGGTGGTGGTGACCAGAGAAGCCGGACGAATGCAACCTTTCGATGCAAATCGAAACGAGTAACCGACAATTACGATCGTAATTAGTGTCGTAATGACAAGAGTAATTTGATCGGTCGGGTACTGTCCCTCATTTTCTGTCTAATCAGAAAATTTACAGTCGTCGACACCAATTACATGGGGTCAGTGGGGCTGTCAGTAATTTTTCATCAGGAAAATGCGCCATTAACATGACATGCATGTAGATTTCTCCAGAATCCAAGAACTTGCCGACCTCGACAGTGATAATGATAACCCTTTACCTAATCTGAGCTGATATAGACAGCATCCAGTCGGGGCTGAAATATTAATTATCCCCGTTTTGGGATGAATATTTTGTTTTGTGCATGGGAATCGGGTTGCCGAGACAATAGCAGTTATCAGGGAATTCAGGAACGCGAGCAATCAGTCTCCGGGCGCATATTTTGAGGTTAAACAATGTGGAACACCATGTTACCGTATTGTAACCCGGTATTAAGAGGTATCACCAGCACTTTGGCGGCTGCCTGCCTGTTTGCCTGCACGGCAATAAATATTTGGATTAGATTTGAAAGTGGAACAAGCCTAAGCTGATTAAAGTCTCTAAGGTGGGCGACAAATTTGTCGTCGGGGAAGTTTAGCTTGTGTATGCTCACCTCCATGAGACTGTAATTGGGCCTTGCTTGTTTAATTATACACCAAGGACGCTGCTCTGAATTGTTTAAGAAAATTTTGAGGAAAAATTATGAGAAATTAGACTGGATGTGTAATAGACGTGATTCAGGTGTTTACTTGAGTTTATAATGGATCTGGAGAAGTTTTGCCATTGTATGGTGATTAAGTGGGGCAAAGTTTTATTTTTGTTCTGGGAAGGGATTGGATTAGTGTCTGGGAAAATTTTTGTAAGGTGGTTTTGTTTTCTCGGGGCGTTTTTTAGAGGTGAGGTGAAGGTGAAAATTTTATATGATGAAAAATTTGTTTTTCTTCGAAGTTGAAGCAGCTAATTTACATTAATCCATATGTAATTTACAAGATTAAACAACGTGGGATACTATTATCGTATAGATTTTGTATGTAACAAAACTAGCTATTTATCTTTTACGATTTCAACGAGATCTATTGAATAAAACTCGGTTATGAACCTAATAGTATCGTAGCAGCAGCAAATCTCGAAGCATTTTAGCCCTCTTCATGCCTATTTACAGACTTGGTTCTGATCGCACTGCTATATTGGCCAACGACGTAGAAAACTCGAATATCGCCTTTAGCGTTATTAGCTTTAATTTCAACTTCAATAATGTTTACAAAATAATGATTACATTTCTGGAAAACATCCTATATATTCCTGTTATCAACTAAGAAATACGTGTAATGAACTGTAAAAAACTTTAACCTATGAAATCATCTCTCGATTCTATATAATGTGATAGATTTGTACTGGGAAACGTTCATTTGTAGATTCCATTAACGTACGGCTAGCTGTATTATCTCAATTCTATGACGTAATTTATTTTGGAAAACTTCAGTAATAAGTTTTTTTTGATTATGAGTTAAAAGTGATATTCCAGCTATATCTATCAGAACATACTATTGAATTTCATAGTATGAATTTGCTTTTTGCTCTGCCAAGGTCTCAAGTGTGCAATATGTAGAAAAGAGATTCCACATACATCGTGGACATCGAGGTAAGAAGAGTCTGCTATGTTACGTAGATTGTAGAAAATATAATTTTTTAAATATGTATTGTGGCTATTCAGTTTACGCGGGTTTAGGTAAATTTCCAGACCAAATAAAGGTGTTACATAAGGAGAAATATGGCTAACCCGTGGCAGATTATCCTACAAAATGACTAGAAAACTAGAAATATAATACAGTGAACTAGGGAATCACTAATGCCTTAACAATTTTCTTATATACATATATTGAGTTGGAGAAATATAGATCTTATAGTTATAGCTGTCTTACGCAACCACAGTTTTCGCACATCATATTACTAATGTGGATTTAGCAAGAATTAAGACAGAACCTCAGACTCTTAAAATAATTTGACTCATCAGGAATAAGTTCTAAATAATTTTTCCTTGATCAATTTTAAATCGGCCGCAAGATCAGAGTTTAATCAACAGTTGTGCAATTCTTCTCCTTTAATCCTTTCACAATGTCGTTCTGCAATTTCAACAGCGCATAGTCTGTAGAACGACATCTTCTAAAACCCTTTCACGGAATTCGTCCAACTCATCCGATATCACCCTTCCTAACAATTGGAGAGTAGTGAATCGATCTTATATCTCTGATCTCAATTGAATCTAAGATAAAGCACGATCCTGGGAACGTGGATCGCTCTGAAGAGACCACACCAAATCTAATGATTTTGTCCTGATTATACGAAAATCCGTTTTCTTATAATCCTTAATTTCTTGCACTTTGATGATCGTGAGAATTTTGAAGCCGTGGATAATTTGAGACAGAATGGCCGAACCGATTTCGGGACATTAAAAAAGAATAGAAGAGAGTTGAGATTTCAGCTCAACAAAAGAAAATAGATTAAAAGTACGCTCTATGGCTTTATGGAGAATTATACTATGTTATCATATATCCCAAGAAAGTCAAAGTCTGATAACGTGATCCTTACAAAATAGAAGGTAGGGTTAGTGATTCCCTTAGCTGAATCTTTAGCGCCTTTTATATCATCTGATTGTAGGCCTACTACCCTGATTCGTTTTTTACCAAACGTTTCGGAAAACTTAATATATAATCAGATGATTAAGTACCTGAAAACAATACCTCTCTGACTGCATGGCAATGTAAATGAAGGCATAATTATGAAGTTCTTGATCGTGATTTTTATGCAATTATTGTCCTCCTCGATTTTAGCAAGGCTCTATCATATAAGGCTCTGCTTTCTACTACATCTCAAAACCATAATCTGAATTTCTCATCCTTTACAGTAAAAATTATTGGCAGCTTTATAACAAACAGAAGATGTTAAAATAATATATTTTGTATTTGGTCTAATTACTTTGAAGTCCGGTGTTACCCAGGGCTACATCTTCGTACCGCTTCTTTTCAAGAATACATAATAGGTCCAATACGGGATTTTTTTTTCATATACGCACTTAAGTCACAATCCATTGGAAAATTGTTCACATTTAATTCGAATAACACGTTCACACCGGCGCTTTAATAGTAAGAGAGCTTTCTCATGTTGTATTTAGTTTATCATGTAATTTTCTCTTAAAGTTCTCGCGTGTACCACCGGTGGTACGGATTTTGAATAACCTTCCTACTAAGAACCCTGAGTTATACATTGATCCGGTCTGAAGGACCAATGTGATTTATTGAACTGTAGTGATTATTCAACGTGGAGAAATTTAATTTTAAATTATAGACGGGGAGCGGGTGTTCTTAAAGTGGTTAGATTAGGTTATTTTACTATCCTAGATTTTAGCAACGCCTTTGGTTCTATAAATAATCAAAAACTTTTGTGTGAATTACCCAACCTATTTCTAACTCAATTAATCTGTGTTCCACAGCGTGCCATACTTGAACCACAATTGTTTAGGATATATATGTATAAATGATGCAGCGCAAGTTGTGTCATCCTTTGTCTATACATAATGTGTTATCTCAATAAATCAATTGGATTACACGAATATCATTATTGGGAACCACCCTTGATAATTATCTAATGCATCAGGAGCTTATTTTGCTCCACAGTTTTATTTCCAATAATAAAGCTAAATATCTTTTGGAAAAGTTTCAGTCATTATCTTCCAAAACAGGCCTGATATTTCATCTCCCCAGATGTACATCACGGTTTTGGGATGGATTCTTCCTTTAACCAGGCATTCCGAAGTTGGCATGTACTCCCATTTGGGATTTATTAATAGCATTAAAGCACAAGTTGACTAGCAAGTGGTGATCATTTTTTCGAGTTAGAAGTTTCATTTTGGTCCTTTTTAGAAACGTGTTAGATCCCCTTGTATAAGTAGTTACCGATTAGTTTTACAAAGATGAAGATTATTGAACAGATTTCTGGAATGTATATGTGCAAGGTTTTGATTCCTCATAAGAACCGGCAAAATTTAAGATAAGAAGGGAAGAATACTAATGGGACGAAAGTCTTCAGTAGTCGGAGTAGCAAGGGTCATAAAGAAACAAGCAAACTAGCAGAGGATCCAAACAGACCCTTCAGGAACCTTCATACAGACACGCAAAAAACTAAACGACAGCTTACATTAATTTCCCACAACTTAGTATGTTATTTAAGAAGACATTCAACTCCACGTAGCACTTATTTTTTTTTAATACAGTGAAACCTGCGAAAGTTGGCCACTGGCAGTGCAAGATCAATCTTCTTAACCTAGAACATCGATAGCCAACTTCACAGGTTTTACTGTGCTTGGAATGAAATACAGAGAATAGGTACCTTACGGTTGAGTGTCTGAGGATATGGGCACCAAAAAAGAATAACCAAAAAAGTAGTCTATATTTTTTATAAAAATCCTTCGTTTTACAAAATCCATGGAAGTAAGACCATTACCCGCCAAAACTACCATTCCAAAAATGTTGGACAATTCTGCCAGAGGCCATTACAAAGAACAAAAAGGAATATTTTCTTGAAATAACGTAAAAACTATTATTATAAGTTAAAGGTTAAGGACAGACCCACACAACCAAAACACGTAAGCATATTCACAAATTACCTTGAGGAGTTAATGTGGCCATCAAAATCGAATGCTTCGACGCTGATTCCATTACCTTTTTTTATTGTTAGACCGCACCATGAAAACATATGCCATTAGCATAAGACGTGAGACACACCTAAATAATTCTTTAAAGTTCAGTTTAATTAGGGTCAAATCAACATATGCAAGTTCTTGGTCACATTGAGGAGGTAGTTTGGGACTATACTTTCACGTAAACTGTCAATTTGTGGTCATGACGGATTGATGCACTCAAACTACATTTTAAAAGGTCAGAAAATGGAATCAGCTGTGTGAAACTGGTGCTAGAGGCGGCAGAAATTGTTTTTTCTAGCCACAAAATTATATTTGTGAATAACAAAAAGGTCTGGAGGTCATTGTCTTCTTTAAGGTGTGCACCGCATTCACAGCTCACTTCTTCCTACAACCGTAATTCAAGTATGTCTAAGCGCGTTATAGCTTGAAATAAACAAACTCTGCCACTTTAAATTTTGGAAAATACACTTTCAATACGAATACCAAATGAAAAAAGTGCCTCGTCAAAGCTCGACTAACATCAATTGCCCCAGTTTTCCTGATTAGAGTACGAAAATTCAGTTTTCGCAAGGAACTGCCAGTCATAACACGGACAAGACCTCCACTTCAGTCACATTCAGGCATCTTAAGCGTAATAGCATCCCTAATCCGCCGGGATAGGATATAAAATTAGAACGTCACATCACGTCTTTAATTCGTTCATAAGAACAAATTTACAACTTTAAGGAAATTCTCCCGTAAACTTTAAACAACTTGACAATAGCCTACATGTGCGTTGTTACGTGCAACTTATCCCAGAATGTCAGGTGGTGCCAACACCCAACCCTAAATCTAATAGATTTCAACGTACCTTAAAGTTCCTGCTAGAGAAACATCTTCGTCCGTAGAAAGAAAATATCCAAGTACAGCAACCGGGTGGATCTGTAGTCAGTCCTTTATAGTCACCTTGTAACGAAATTACAAAATTCTTCCCGTGCACACACCAGAATTATTTAGTTTCCGGTATTTTTTCTCTCAAAAATACATCGAAAAACTTCTTTTTTTTGCTTCTAATTTGAGACTCAAACACACCAGAAAAAAACAACGAAACAACAGAAACAAAAAATTTACAATCGTTTAGTTACCGAAAAGCTTTGAAATAATCACAAAAAATAAATGATTCACACCATTCCGTCCGTACGAATTCATCTCAGATTCACTCGGTGCTCGCAAATCTTAATCACCTTTTGCTCGTTTCATGGATGAAAAAAGCGGTTTCAGATAAAAATTCGCTCATTAAACTTCACTTTTTTGGCGTGGGGCCCAGTGTAGGGGTGAAAAGCAATCGAAAACAAATCTCGCGGTGTATTGAACAAACCTCGTCACGTGATTCGTGATTATGGTTTCGTCCGCCTCGGAAGCAAATCACTTGTTTGAGATGATTCAAATCCTTTTGCGACCTTGGCCGGCACCAGCACTCACTATATAACAGTCGAACGAACGCGATAGACAACAACAAATCACTCGGCAGGGAGGTGATATCTCAAAAAAATTGCTTGCCAAAAATTTTTGGAGCATTTACAAAAATGTCGAAAAAGATTTTTCCGCGTCCGACTCATCCAACGATTGATTCTCAACTGAACTGACGTGAAATGCGGCTCCTCAAGATAACTCGGTTTCATAGATTCGCCTTGCCTTGCCTTTGCCAGCTGCTACGGTGCGAACCTGTGTGACTAGAGCTTTAAGTTGTGTTAATGTTTGAGATGGGCTCAAAACGATGCTACTAACTTGGGTGGTTCGGTGCTCAAAATGAGTGCTCTTTTCACAGTCAACATTTGCTGCTCGCTCACGTGCTCGTTGGTCAAGTGAGAATTTGAAGAGTGGAAAGGAAATATGGCAGTTTCAACCCTTACACAAAGGTTAAAACGAGATGGGACGAATTCCGCTCTCTCAGCAGTTCATGGAATAAAGTGGGGTTGCTTCGAAGAGTAGAAGGAAATATCCCAAACATAGATGTCTCTAGTGACACTAGATTCACAAAATACAGCTGTGATGTAGGTACAGTGTACCAGATGCATGGGTGCACTTCCAGCACTAGTAATTTAAATATATCTGGCCCAGATTTTACCATATGTGAAATTCAAATCACCATCCAAACTCGTAGGGGTAGTGAATGCGTTTTCTGGGTGACCGACCCATATTTGTTATCCTATCAAATTACAAAGTGAACAGCATGTAACTTACCCCGATTCCATATTATCTGGGAAGCGGCAGTTTTCATCCCTTCCCGGTTGGTTGTTTTCAATCCTCATCATTAGACACTTTAATGGGATAAAAGGAGTGTTGAGTGGTTAACCACTTAAGATTTTGCCGCTTTAACTTTTTAAGGTGCATCTCCTTTAAATACCGCAACATATCTGCGTATCTACTCTCCTAATGAATCTTGAAGATGTGCTATCACTTCTGGGCCATGGGAATTTTACAGTAGCAAAAAACATCTTGGCATGTGCATGGGATATAAAATATACACTCTGTGGAGCCTCCGGTAGCTGGTATTAGTCTCAGACATGTGTTATATGTGTAAGCGTTATCTCTGGTGAAGATTTTTAATTAATTTGTTTCTTTTTTTTGCTCGGGGTTTTTTCCGTATCTGCATGAATTTGCTCCGGGAACCCTGGAGATTGAAGACGGTTGGTTTTTAAAAAAATTATGGAAAATATGGAGAGTTTGGGGAAATATTTTTAATTTATTCCGAGAAATGAGCGATATGATACGTATTAATTAGCAATTTACATTTAATACGTATTCTTTTTTTCTTTTTGTCTTGTCAGCTGGGGCCAGATGAATCGACTGAACTGCAGATATTCAAATGATGGAACATTGACCTGACAGAAGACAACTTTTCTCTCGAGATTTATAATCTTCCGGGAGGCTGTCATATGTTTTCTACGCAGTCATAAATCTCATAGAACATTTTCTATTGATTTCAAAGTTCAGATGGACTTGTAGTTCTCTTTTTTATATTTTTATGTAGTACATTAAATTTTACCGTAGTTTTTTACGGTAGAAGTAAACCTTACGAAATTTTTTTTGCATTGTGCACAATAATTATAAATTAGCATGCATCAGATGAACCTTCTATCCTTCTATGTTGGACTATTAACAAATCGAGTATAAAATAGATTCTGCAGAATTTTCGACGAGGGCACGTAATGACCACAGTATAAGTAACTTGTCTTGGTCAGCTGGCTCAAACGGCAATGACAAGATGTACCTATTTTTCTGTGCATTTTCGTGGGACCGCAAATGTAGGACAAACATTATTAAAATAAAGAAGAAAGAATATAACCTGCCAGACGTGGATGAGTTAAGCATAGTGGGCAATCAAAGGCAAAGGCCTCTAAAGAAAAAAATCTCCTGGGCTTGTGCAAGGTTTCTTCTTGCGTAGCTTGAAGCAGGGGAATTTTTGAGCTGAACAGGCCAGGATAGAGAAACGATGCATTGAGCTAGAAACACCCCTGCCAACAATCCTCAAATGTCTTCTGGAAAACCTGCTACAGCTTTCACTAGCTCTGAAAGTATTCCAAAGATCTCAATTGTAGATCGGCTAAAGAGTGTGTCTCTAAAATGACTCCCTCCGGTAACGCTGCAATAATCTTTAGTTCTGTAAGCAAGTTGCCAAATAAGAAGCAGCTAGAACCCTAGACAAAAAAGTTCGAGAGCTACAAAGGTAACAGTCATCGACACAGGTAATAAAACTTAGAAAATTTCGGCGGACAGATGGCTATTGGTGGAAACCATAAACCTATTGCCTGAGCACTCATTCAAAACCACGACTTCAGGTTAAATCACCAGCGGAAATCCCAAAGTCTCCGAGAACTATAGTATGGATACTAGAACTGGTTGTACTTCCGTAAACCTTGCCACAGGTGCTTAGCTCCAAAAGTTCTTCAGTGAATGGAACATTTTGAAAGTGGAAGATCCGAATTCCACGGAGAGACTTGTCATTATGTAATTGACTGACAAATTCCTTCTCCTGTTGGAAAAGGCCAATTTTAGGCTTCACTACGGCTTCAGTTTGGTGCAAGTCAACGTCAGTCGTATACTGCCTAAATAGTCCCAAGAAGAGTCGGAAGCGGAACAAAAGGCCAGGCAGTAAAGCTCGGAATGTTGTGAAATTTGACGCCGATGTAGGCGTGGATTGGATGGTTGTTAAGTAAGGCAATGGTTGCCATGAGGACATTCAGATCAACCTGCATCACAATAAGGGTTTAACCGATATTCTCTCTCTCCTGTTAAAGGAAGAGAGTCTCATGACGCGGTTCAGAACTTTGAACACCCTGGGCGCAGGTAAGCCAAGAGCTTGAATTTTTTGTTCTTTATATTATAGCTCCAAGGATCTAATAGCGGTCAAATGGGAACGCAACAAATGGTTCTGTTGGCTTCCTCATAAATGCCGCATGATAACACAAACCTCTCCTGGCAGAGATCTGCAAGCTAGTGGACGTAACCGAATACAGGAAGATTAACATAGGATGCGACGTGAATGCTCACCATACGATGCGGGGGAAATGCCGTCATAAAGGGACGGAACAAGTCCTTTTTAAATTTTATTTTAATTTTTAATATAAATATTTTCAATACTCTAAGTGGTATTATCCACTTATGTGGAATAAGGACCAAAGGCGGAACGCATGGAGACGATTTAATAAAGCAAGATCAAACAGGACTCCGAAGGACTGCACCAACAAGACAAGCCCCAGGAAGTACGAACATTTTCTAAGAAAAATGAAAAGCATTTCACGAAGGAGCTATTGCAAATCCATAGGGATACAAATGAATCCCCTAGAATTAGGAAAGTTCTATCAAAGGATCCTGACATTCCTTTCTTTTTGAAAAGAAAAGTTGTCGAAATCATGGAGCTGCTGTTTGACACTCATTTTCTTGTTCGTTCCGAAACTGTCTGTTTCGAAGGAATGGAGTCACCGGGTGCTGATAGTAATTTACTTATCATGATACAGAAAGTCAGGGAAACTATTGTTATGTTGTTGTTATTTCAAGGTCACTCTTTGCTGTATCCCAGGTTATAATGGTGTGTCGGGAAATGAGACCGCCGAGGAATCTGTGAAGAAGAACTCAACCGTTGGTATTTCTCTAATTTGTATAATATTTCTCTATTAGTACGACAAAAAACAACAAAAAGAGTAGCAAGCTCCCGCCACTGTCCAGTATCTAGTATGCGGGGCTAACTTATAGTGGGATTTGATTTATCGTAAAGTTCTGAAGCAAATATTTCCAGTTGTATTGT
>QYTT01091459.1:0-34067 GCA_006980735.1 Dasypogon diadema
TTTTTGGAACTCTTCGCCCTAAGTTAAATTTATTGATGAGTCGACAATCGAAAATTACAATAGGGCCTAATGCTTCTATCCCTAAAGAGATTTATGGTATTTCTCAAATAACCCATTCAAATATAGTAAGTCAAATATTTGAATGGAAAATAAATGATTGATGCTGATCCTTTGATTTAATTTGAAAGTTTGAAAATTTAACTTTTTGGCACTTCTACTTTAAAATCATGTTTTTGATTAGTACTGCTATAATCGCAATAGCTTGAAACCAGTTTCTTCCACAATTTAAATTACTTTACTCAAATGTTACTCAAAAATTTACTCAAAATGTTAGCCTGGTGATTTATAGCTTTTGAGAAGAATAAATAATAGCTTCATTTTAAACAGTACACGGTACCACCTAACCTACCTCCCAAAATATACATTCTAATTACATTCATTTCGTGCATAAGTAACCGTTTCAGCAAAATTAACTACTCCCTGTCTTGCAAATAATGCTTGCCATATATCTTCCATATTTTGTTTTAGAATTTAGAGTTAAACGTACCAAGTACTCGTATTTCACAGCTTTATTGCAACACGTGCATTTTCCTTAATGTCATAAATTCTCATTTGTCTTTGCTATCTCATCTTATTCATGTGCTCACCCAATTAGCTGAATGTTATATTCCACTTGCAGAGCCAAACTAAGTTAACAATGAAGCCCTGTTGTTGAACTTAATTAGAAAGCGTGCTCAGATGTGAAATTGCAAATATAATCAGGTTAATAACTTTCTCTGGGATGATAATAAAGTAAACAAAGTGCAACAATGCGTTTATTGCAGTACTCGGTAAAATTAAATTTAGTCCATGTATAACTGAAGCTCCTAATGAAATTAATTTTATTTTGTACATCAACATTTGTTGCAGGGAATCTTGGAGGAATATTTTTCGTTCTATGTTACGTACTAGTAACAGATTAAATAAGCAACTCCAATTTCCAGAACCTCTCAAGATACTTCACAAAAGCCATTGAAAGGATTTCATGCCCTCACACTCCTCAATTAAGCCAACGATGAATTGCATGTGGATAAAGATCCTTCGAAATCGCCTGGGGAGTATTTAGGCTCTCTGTTAAAGGCGCTAAAAACTGACACATACCGGGACGTTAGCATCCTGGCAACAAAACTTTTAGAAAGAGAATATGTAAAATAAAATCATTTTCAGTGTAAGACAAGCCAAAAATTTAATAAATATTTTTTATCTCAAAATCATTTTTAATAGCCAAAATCACCTGCGATAATTGTTGCTTAGAAAGCGCTAATGCTGTCTTAAAAATCATATATGAAGAAAATGTCCACTAAATCAATACAAACATTCTGATTCTGTTTTCAAACTCACTAAAAAACTGATTAAACAGTGAATCTTTTTGATTCGCCTGAAATTGCGAACAAACTTCAGTCAGTATTTCTGAGCTATACGTTCGTAGTCATCATTTTCCACTGAACTGTCTGGTGTAATAAATGAAATCAAGAAATTTTTTTATAGAATTAATGCTCAAAGAACCACATATATGTATATGTGGTCTGGATGCATTATGTGAGTGCACATTTTACTTGCTTAAAATATATCACATTACGCGTGGGCCAAATGACAAGATAGTAGAGAATGTCTGCATTTCTTTCTCGACGGTCCCCAACAGTAAAATGCGAAACAAGATAACCCCTCACAAGGTTTTTATACCCAAGAAAATTTCAAGGTTCATCTAAAACTCTACTCTACCATAATTACGAAATGTGATGTATGCTGCCGATGTTTGTATATCAAAAAGAATTTTTAAATAAATAATTAAGCATAGTGCGCTAGTTTTCAAAGCCAAAAAGAATAATGCAATTTTTCCGGCTTGGAGAATGTTAATTGTACATTGCTCTTAACAAGATATCGGTCAGTACTACTTTGTTTTCCGTTTCAACTTCATGATTGGTGTGTTTTGTGCAATTTTATGTGGAACAAGTGATCTGTTTTCCTGTAAATGGCAAAGTAAACAAAATCGAATGGTATTAACTTACAATCAAGTGATTTTAATTTTATGCGTTTTGTGAGTTTTAAATCGCATGAATGTAACATTTTTATGGATCAGCCTCTGTATCATCAATTGCCGGATTTGTTTAGGACTAGATTTTGTAAGTTTTATAATACAATATTGTGATGCTATAAAAATAATCAAAATGTTCAGTGACAAAAGCTTAAGAAAAATTAACAGTGAGAAATGAGTTTTTATTAGTAGAAACTGGAAAAATTTAAAGTCTCCTTCAAATTCGAAGTTGTCATATATGCTGCAGTTGTACATCTAGGTGCGACATTTATTATTTTTTAAGATATTGCCTAAGCTCAGAGGACAATCCTATGATGCACACAGTACAGCTTAGGCGGAAGTAAATTAGGAAAGAGGGAATTCGGAAATTTTAACCAGACAAATGTTATAAGTGAGCCAAAATTTTTGGCATGAAATTTTCACTGTGCAACATCCCAGTGGCTTCTAAGGACAATTCTCATTAATAGAATTGCCTCAACCACTGGTACCCAAATAAATCGACGCGCCTTCTATAGGTTTCGAACCCACGTCTACAGCGGAGAAAATCCATGTAGGAAATATTCGAAAAGAATACTATATTACGGACGTAAAATTTTAAAATTGCTTTGATTTGGAGTTTGTACTGATCTGCAACACTGTACGTTGCATCAAATGATCTTCCGGTCATGCAGGTTACGATGAAAAGCGGATTTGTTAAGCTGTAAATAGTTTAAGTTGTTTTCATAGCGCTTACATGATTTGTCGCTACGCTGCATTCTGTTATCGCGCCATGTTTCTAAAAGAAAGCAGAAATGATGAAAATTAGAAAAGAGAAAGAACAGTGGAATTATTATTTATATTTACATTACTTAACGAACTAATTCGATTAACAATTTGAAGTGAATTTTAAACAATTTTATTTGAGTTGAAATTGAAAACATCTCTCGTGTTCTTGGTCTTGCTTTCGTAAAATGATTCAGAATAGGATTTTGAAAAATTCTTATAATATGGATCGAATTATTGGATCTCCGATTAGAGTGTCCATGCCAGGAGAGGCCAACATTCATATCTTGCTGTTGAGGTCGCTGTTATCTTCACTGATCAAAACACACTTCTTTTTTCACAATTTTAAATTGACTTTGGAAAATTGCAGTCACTTTTACTTGTGTCTGCAAGCAATGTCTGCGATTTCGGTGTCCATACGGACAGGAAAAAAATTAATATCATAGTTTTCAGAATACCTTCTGGCAAGAAGGAGAACAAATCCACAATTTAGAAGTCTACAAGCATTCCGTACTTACCTTCGTAAAGTGATTCACAACAGGATTTTGAAACATTAATATATCCTTTTATTTTTGTTTTAAAGTATTTCCTAATCTGAGGAGATAACCCTATGCACACAGCAAAGCTTAGGCAGAAGGATATTTTAGGGAAGGGGAGATTACAAAATTTTAGTCTTACAAATGTCGCAAGTGAGTCACAATATTTTTACTGTGCAACATCCCAATGGTTTAGATACTACCGACAAGCTTTTAAATTGTAATATAGATTGTTCTCTTCATTAATTAGTTAATTAATTAAGACGCCTTCCTTGCTTCCTTCATCACAAAATTTTTTTTCAACGTTCCAAACTACAAAACATATTGCATTTCCTTTTACCAATTCATATATATATTTAAGTGCACAGTGTGCAATTTAAACAAAAAAGCAATTGCACATTGAAAGCATCCCATCATCTTAACCGTACAACAGAGAGAAATTCAATTAAAGATTGATTCATAGTGACATCTATTCATGTTACCTAATCTATTTGATCTACAGGATGAGGTGCAATCATGCATAAATGGGCTGAAGCGTTTTCTTAATTTAATACTCCAGATAAAATCTATGCAAATAACCTTTGAACATTAAAATTTCTGAGGCTGTGATAATGGAAATTTATCTTGAAAAATGTTTTCGTGTAAAAAATTAAATCCTTCCTACAGAATTTATATATATATATATCAATAACTCCCTGTCTTAAAAATCTCTTCAACGAGAACCAATTATATTGTACTAGGAGACCGCTGTGCAATTGCACAAATTGAAGGTATATGAGTGACATAACGTTTTTATATGTTCCTTCAATTTGCACCTTAAATTTCCAAGCGCGTTTTTTTTTCAGAGGTGTCCCCTGTAGGCCTAATCCTCCCATGCAAGGAAGCAATAAAAAGACACTTTGCAAAATATTTTACCATGCAAAATAATGAAATGAAAAAAGTTCCAATAAATCCATGTATTGCATACTTATCGGAGGCAAACACCGAACTTAACACCAAAGGTACCCAGGAAGGCAACCCCAAAGTAATGAACACAACCCCGAACTGATGCGAATCAGTGTTGCCATTATAAAAATTCAATAAAAGCTCAATGAAACTCCATATAAAAAAAGTGGCTGAAATACGGGACCGGGAGCTTTCTTTGTATAATTAATATATAGATTACACCAATTATATTATATCCTAGATCAGAACTGAAATTTAGTATGTGACTTTGTTATTTGTTGAGTTCGTAGATGAGGATAATCGGCCGACAGGAACCCCCCCTCCCCTCCCCGTATAATAGGAAATTTTAAAGTACTGCAAAATCCGCATTTCCAAAGATACCAAGTTGAAATTCGGTCCGTAATACATAATACCAATGCACAGCGTTTCACCGAATATGAATGAATTTGGAATAGAGAAACCCTCTTTACTCCACAAACAGTAATTCTTTGATCAACCTACATATACTAAGTATACAAGTAAAGATGAACGGGACGATAGAATATCCCGAAATGTTTGGGATTGATTAAGGCCAAAATAATGGTTAACTGTCGCTCTTTGTGCCGTGCAACTTTTGCCTGAAATATTTTGTTTAAAATGCATAATTACACTTGTATTGATTCGCGATATTATTTGACCTTGAGGGACCTCTAGAAATCACTCCATAAGTGAACCACATATTCGCACGTAAAATTGTATGCCTTCTTCGCTTCCGATGTCAAAATTGGGGTATTACATTTAAAAAAATGAAATTGACCTCGAAGTGACTTTTAAATTTGATCCCGGATCAAGCTCAAGGTTGCTGCTAAGTGCCCCTTTTTTCTGCTCTCCAATTTCTGTCCAAAATATTTTCACCCAAAAACTTAACCTTTCGAGATATTCTGCCGCCCCTTCACCATTTTTGTACCCTTTAAAAAAAGTATTTTTACACAAAGCAGACAGACAGAAAGATACATTTAAACGATTTTACCCTTCTCCCATTAATGGCAGTATAGTTTATTTTTGTGTATTATGAATATTTTTATGTATTACCAACGTTTACTTATAAGTCTAGAGTATAATAAAATAGACAGTGATTTAAACGGTTCGCTTCCACATTTAGTAAAAAGCTTGCGCCAGAAAAATACATATATGGAAAAACACATTCAGTAATAGAGAGCTTGAAAGCTTCACTACAGATTATATGATCCGTGGGGATCATCTCTCCCTCATTTGCTCCCTCAGAGCAAATGCATTTTAACACGTAAATCTCTCACGAAAACTTTTATGCTAATTGCGGCATTCAACATGTTAATTAGCTCCGATTTTATTAGCTTTAATTTCCTTAGTGTTCATTAAATTTGATAATATTTCTACAAAATCTTCATCCATTATTTTAAACAAATATGTTACTATATTTATGTTCAGGTGCACAATACCAATCCACAGATGAACACAGAACAGTAATTATTGTTTGACAGTAAACATTTTTTTCTTTCCCCAAAAGTTTGATACAATTGATATTCTATCAATAAAAATAATGAAATATCACTAATCCTTTGCAAACTGGTTTTCGCTTTAATCTACTCTACTCTAAGATCGACATCACTGACATTAACTCTCTACTGGACAAGAATTGCAACACTGGGTCATTGCTTAATTAAAATATCAAAAGTGATAAAGATTGTGCTCTCATATTACGAGTATGTTTTTTGTCCATTGGCTCTTAGAAGACCCATTAGGGGTCTTCTCAGAGTCCGCAATGTGGCTTAGAGTAGGACTATCCATCTTCTGGCAGATCGAAAGCCACATCTGGAAATTTACTAAGGTTATAAATTTCAGGTTAAAAAGTGCGAAAGTTTGTTAGGTTAAAAATAATAACAAGATTTTACGGACCATCTGCCGCTAGCGTGCCGCGTAATTGACAGCCTTGGCTTAGAGAACAACATGGTGGCTTCATATTTATGAGACTGTCAATTCGAATCCTACTGATAAAACATTTCCTACTAACAACAGACTAATCATCAGAAGGCATTAAGCATTTTAAAACTTTTGTGATTTAGAATCCACCTTATCCGCCTTATCTACATACATCCCACTTTTCCTACTGTACGGAAGATTTCCCAAGATCTCTCAACATTAACTGTCCAACTCCAACGAATATTATGTAAGAATAAGGGGATCCTGAAAGTAATATTAAACGACAAAGCACCACTCTGCTTTTATCATTCCTCGCTCCAGTCCTTATGGATGAAGCCCATTATGACTTGTTTTGACGAGATCTTCCAGCTTGCCAGAAATTTAGATTTGGGGAGACCTTGTATATTTTGAAATCAAGTTAGTCAATGGAGTTTAATAATTGGATAAGTGCGAAGTTAATTTATTTAGATTTAGTAGGTAGCTAAAGAGTTTGTTGTAGTATTTTCAACTTCACTGGCGGCTTATGCTGTTGTCATTTTGATTTGAAGTTCAGGACACTAAATTTGTTAGTATTGTTGAATTTATTTAAATAAAACGTAATAATACGTATAGTATGTATATACTCCCTATCCGATGTTATTTCAGCTGTTTAACTGCTTTAACTGGTTATGCTATAGGCGTAGTATATATCTGTCGCCGCTACTGTTTTAAAGCTGTTGTTAGAAATAGAGTTTAACGAAAAGAATTACATAGCCAATTAATGAAATATTCAATAATATCTAGCTTTCCACAATTAAATATATAATACTAGGATTAAATGTGTCGAAAAATTACTTTTCAGAGAAATAATCAAATAGAATTTTGGGTAGATCGCGACTGTTCCTACGTCTTCTAATTTGAAGAAGGAGAGCGTTCCACAATCTAACGGATTAAATTAAGTTACTCTGCAGTAAAAAATTGATGTTATTGCTGCAATGCGAAACTTACGTTAAGAATCCATTCTACAGAATATCACCCAGCAGTATGTCATTAAAGGTATAATTAGAGAATACACTAGCATCTTACGAGTCACACATGTCGTAAAATAAGATACAGACTTTTAAGAACGCCGTAAACCTTACCAATAACATTATTTACACCGTCTGAACAATTTAGAGTTTTGTTAAAAATTAAACCAAGATTTCTCACTGTGTTAGAATATGAGATGGACATCTCGTTTATGCTTATAGGTGGAAAAGATGAGGTCTCGATAATATCCAGGGAAATTATTATGGTATTAGTTTTAGAGGGATTAAGTAGAAGGCCATCCTAAATTTATCGATATGCTACTGCTTTGTATTGCTTCCTTTCCTTACACACTTATTCAATACCATCCTTCTGACTAGTTCTTTCTCACTGCCTGGAAACTCTCTAAAGTTATTTCTATTTCTAAATCCACTTCGAATTCTGCTGAATATCTTTCTTCTCTAAAGACCATGAAAAATTAAAGCAGAAGCAGTCTGGCTTTGGATCGAATCATAGTTGCACCACGGCTTAAGTTAACATATCAGATGATATTCGGAATTCAATTGATAGAGATAAAGCGACTAATTGTTTTCTTCTATTTTTGAAATGCATTTGGTGAAATTGGTCATGAGCTGTTGATTTGTAAGCTCATTGAATATTTTGAGTTTTCCGTGTCGGCGTAAGTTAATATGGTCCTATCTTACCCATCGTCAACAAAAGGTTGAATGTGGTGTTGAAACATCTGGTCTTTTGTATGTCTCTAGTGGAGTACCTCAAGGATCCCTGTTGTCCCCAATTTTTATTAATGACCTCCCTCTCATCCTCAGGGACGGCAGTATTCATTCGTTCTGATGATAAACTGTACATATCTAGACCACAAGGATTAATCGAGGACGCCGTCTTTCGGATGAATGATGACCTTGAATGCTTAACTATGTGGGAAGCAAATAATTCATTGCTTCTAAATCCTTTTAAATCAAATGCCATTATTATACCTAAAGATGCTCTGGACACAGCCTCCTTTCCCACTGTCAGCATTAATGACATTACGATTCCATACAGAAGCACTGTTATCAGTCATATTTGCGACATCATTGTTAGGGTGGTGTACGGTGCGTTGCGTAGGCTTTCAATGACTGCTCACTTTACCCCTGGTGATATTCGTATTATTTTAGTAAGAACATTATTAGTTACTATAACGATACTCTGCTGTAAATTATTTTTCAAGTTAGGATTCGATATCCTTGTGAAGGCCTAATGTTGCCTACGCTGTCCACTGTGTCTATGGAATAAGACGTTTTGATCGTGTCTCTTGTTACACAGAGACAATCTTTGGATGCATCGTAGATGTTTATCTCCATTTTCATTTACTTTTATTCCTCCATAGAATTAATACAACAAAAAAGCTGAATTATCTCCATGTTAAGGGAAACTGCGTGTCATTTGGCCGTACTTTCTGAATGAATTTGGAAAAAAAAAACAAATATAGAAAAGTGAACAATCCGACCATTCCGATATTCCGATATAACTTATATTTGTTCAGTATAAGATATCCATCACTTATGTATGTCTAATATTAATTATGTCTTCGAAATACATACACAATCCAAAACAATGGGTGAGAATATCTCATGAAATTCGTCAAATTTGGGAAATCAAATCTGTGCGTTTAGATGATAAATCTTTAAATCATTGCCTTGCCTACAGAAAATATTTAATAAAATATAAAAATAAAAATATTTAATATGACATTTTTTAAAGGTGGACCCTGAAGACTCTTATGTTGTCGGGCTTGTGTGACCCTCAGTTACCAACATAAATAAGAAAACTTTCCTTTTATTCAATTTATACCTCACTTTTTTCTTGAACACTCCAAATTTTCTACTACAAAATTTATTTTGTTCATAATAATTTTGTGTGTTTCTCTTAATTTCATAATTGTTTTAAATGAAATCTGTAAGAAAAGAAACTTGTAGAACCGTACCTAACACATTTCGCAATGACAAATTTCTATCATTATAAACAACAAACAAAAAAGGATCGGTTGTCATGCAACTTCATACATTTTGCAATAGAAAAAATTATTTTCGAGCGTTTTGTTGTAAGGAAATAAAATTTTTTTGATTCAATTTTGGTGAAAAATAAAACTGGCTATATTTTTGTATTTCTGAATTTCAATAACTCAATAAAATATTACGATCTGAAGCACTTGTTTTCGGTTCTTAAAATTTTTTGAAATAATAGTCTTGACAGATTAAACTTGTTAAAACTGTATATCGCAAGTATTTTTCTGAGAAATCTAGTTTCAAAACTTAAATTAAATTCATTAGCAGTATATATTTTGCATAATTACCTTCTTAAGGTTAAATATCCGTAGAAAATTCAGTAATAAAAAAAACGCAATCCGACAGGTTTCATATTGACGTAGCCTATCCAAAAACGAAGCATAGCTACTTTTGATTAAAAAAAAATACAACTGCATACATACTGAAATTTTCCTAAAAAATTAAAAAATTAATTAACATAATCTTACACACATGCCATATACCTGCGAATATAAGAAATAATATACTTCAGGGGTCATAAACACCGCAAACATCTCTTTTCCTATGTAACCCAAAAGATAAACAGCTCGAGTTCAATGTCTCAATGTCAACCTTTTACTTTTACCTTGATTTCGTGTAGAAAAGAAGAAAATTTCCGCTTGAATCAGACAAGATGAATTAGATTGCTAAGCAGAATTAATTAATGCAATTTTCTGCTTAATGCAGCTGACTAAGAAATTTATTCAGTTGAGTAATGTCATGCAAATGAGGTTCAAGTTCTTAGCGCCATTGCTACCATTTCACTGATTTCATTTTATGAATTTCATAGGTGAACAAAGAAGTAATTCCATGATAATAATGACGTCAAACAGTGGCAGTAATGAAATGTAGATTGAGTGGAAAATACGGGTAATAAAACTATGTAAAAGATAAAAAAATTTCATCTTGAAATTGCGTCAAACGTTCTGAAACTGGTTTCCTCAATTACTGCCGGGAATTATAGTAGTACGAGTGAGGACTTTAACACTTGAATTTCTTGCAAAAAGTTTAGCCATTTTTAGATTTAATTGTGTTGTTCAGATGATAAACAGTGTTTTTCTGATGTAAGAAAGTGAAAAAAATCGTAATTATCATAAAGGTCATATGTAAAATGAATACATATATGTGCATTTACGCAATCAGCATTTGCATTTTAAATCAATTCTAACAGCATAGAATAGGGGATTAATAATTTAAAGAACGTTACAAATTGTTTTTTTCCTAATACATACTTACTGAAACTTTATACATATATAGACCAAATACAAACTAATAATGAGACGACTTTAAAAGTTTTGTGGAGCAATTGACCATCAAATAAAACCAGTCCTACTCAAGGAGAGTTCTGAATTTTTCAAACAAATTAGATTATAAGAATATAATTGTTGTATGGGAGGGGAGACGAGGGGCGGCCTTTCTATGAATAATGAAAACGAAAATTGCCATAACAATAAAAAGTGGTAGAATTATGAAGAATTATATAAAAATGAAAAATGTGTTTTTTGCTGTAAATAATTTATTGATAGAGTTTTTTCGAGAAATTTACTTATTTATGCGTAAATAAGGCCTTCATCATAAAAAACGACCAAAATTCTTCAAGTGCCGTTATCTCGTAAACCATTAGGATCTCTCCCCCCTCCTGGACAACCTGGCCTATCATTTAGCACTCGACCGGATACTTTAACTGGGTCACCCTGTATTTTTTGAGCCTTAAACGTACCTTATCCTATAATCAAGATAGGAAACATCCGGAACTTTAAACGTTCCGAATGCACCTAGATTTATCCTGCACGCACTCCTTACTATCTAAGTAGATTAATGCCTCCGGAAGAATAATACCGTTTCGGAACGCAAAGAAAGCAGCTGGGAAGCACCCAAAATTATGTTCCTGACACTTTCCATTGCTCTTGTAGCGTGACTGAAATTCGGCCTTATAATAAGTTATCTATCCTGTTTATTTCAACCCTGTCGAAGGGGCTTCGTTAGCGTAATACCTGATGTATTCTGATTAGCGTATTCTGGACATGCCCAAGTAGACACTCAGACATTGTCTCTTGGATATCCTCATCTTCTTCGCAAAGTATGGGAAGATGTTAAACCAGGCCTTCGGATTAAGAATTCTGCTATAAAATAACCTCTTGGTCATCTGGAACGCCTTGCGGGCCTTGGTCAGAATAGTGCCTATATATTTATTATAATATAGATATTGAGCAAGACCCCCAAGTATCTTACCTCACTCTTTCTTTCCAACAGCTACAGCGTATGTCTCTCGATACCTTACTTAGAGCCGTCCTAAACAGGACCGACTCCAACTTTTGGAAGGCCCTTAAAAGATTAGAATTTCAAACCGCAATACGCTATATAACTTTCGTGCGACCCGCTTTAGAATATGGCATCTGATCGTGTTAAGTGCTTTTTGCTTTGTAGAAAAGATACTTTCCTTATTACAAATTGCTACATTATTTACCCTTCATACTAGAATAAATATGTCGGGTGCCGTCTTCAGTTTTCAGCTCTTTAGGGGTGAGATCGACTCGTTACTTGCCATAATATCGCACTAACATGATAAAATCGATAAGATGTACACTAACTTTAATTTTTGATTTTACTCCGTGTAAACTCCAGGTAAAGAAAGCGCTATTTAGTTCTAGTTCGCTTTAAAGCTTGCTTTCTATAATTTCTTCTATTATGCTCCGCTCTTCAATATCTTTGTTTACATATATCCAAAGCACCCATATCCACTTAGTAACTACGTGAGGTGGTGATTCACTTCACCGTGCTTCCTGCTAAACCACGTTCGATCCGTAGCAGAGATCTGGTAGTCCATAGTCCTCTTCCTTCTCTCGTGTGAGAACTTTCTTTTCTTACTGGCCTGTGTTCGCCCAATCTCAGGCTTTTTAATATAGATGGCTTTCCTTTCCGTCGCACACAGTCCAATCGGGATCATCGCAGCGATGACTGTCTGCTAACTCCGAAATTAGCGATATGCGCAGGCCACGTTAAGAGCACCGTGTTTCTGAACGAAGGTTAGACGCTTCAATCATGCCCAGTTACATCTTATCTCAACCACATCTCAACCACGTACTATAGTATAGATTGCCTCGTGTCCATGAGCAGATGTCGTTTATTCGACTTCAGGCCGCTATTGTTGGCCAAGATTCTGCTCAGGGACGCGACTTTAAAAGCTGCACACTGGATATGTTCTCCTGTCGCAAAAGGCTGTCATAGGCATCATTCCATTGGTCGGGTCCAAGAATTGACCTCTGTGCTGTCCCTACCGTGACAACTCTTTCATAACGTCCCTCCCTCCATGGTGTCGTATACCAAGAAACGATGGCTCAGGTATCCCGGATCGTGAGGTGAGGTATTTGGGAAACCTAAACTTGCAACATGTCATACCACTTAGCAAAGTTGAACGCATTTCTAACGTTTAGGATGACGATCAGTACCAGCCACCAAGAGTGGCAGCTTACCTTCTCTGCTCGGCTGACCGTGTCAACCACCTCATGTACCGCATCCAGGCTAGGAAATCTTACATAGGAAATGTTCATCTCATAGAATATGCATCATACGAAAAGGATAAAACTAGTTTGAGTTAAAGTTAATCGCCATTGGTTCATTGGGAATCAACATAAAATATTACTTTGTCCAATTATTGTGATTTATTTGCATTTTTACTTTTATTAATCCTCACAGTACACCTATGGAGCTGAGCTTTTATAGAGTCATCCAAAGCACTCATTGTAAGTGTTTCCACTTCTTTGTTCACAAATATAGCCTATTAGAATTCTTAACGTATACTTTCACAATTTTCTTTCTCGTCAAATTATTATATATTTATAATATGTTGTAACATAATAGCAACAGTAATATGTTATGAGCGCCCAATGGCTTTCATTTTACAAATGTTGAACCTTATTCTGATTTGATCTAGTAATATTTGCTACTTTTTAGTGCAATCTGGCTTTAAAATTAAGTCATTTTCTTTTAACTGATTTATTATAGTTATTTTTCCCAAACCTACTGTTTAAAAAAAATATAAAATAAAATAATCTTACTGAGTAAAAAATTGATGGATATATAAATTCCAAGAAATGCTTTAAAAAATTTTATATTATCTCAAAAATGCACCTATTTATATAAATTCATTGTTCCAATTACTCCCTACTCCTTTCCAAAATCTAGTTAATTTTCACACATGTTTATTTTAATCAAACGCCAGCTTCCACAACATTTGAAAGACGTTCATGGGAAAGGAGAAAATCAATTAATGTCCTAATGAAACATTGGTGACTCCGCCAGCCTCTACGAAAAATACAATTTTAAAAAGTCTCAATACTGAAAAGTTTTCCAAAATGTACGAAATGAAAAGGAACTTGATGTCTCAAACAGATTTCCTTTTACAAAGTGCACACATGAAAACCGTAACTTCACAAGAAGCAGAAAACTTCAGGATTTTATTTAATTTTTGAAAGCCAAATAACAAAAACGATACACCACACATTTCCCAATGTTAAAACCACCTACCAAATCACTGAAGTTGTCATTTATTGAACTCAGAACGTGCTGCTTTCAACGAAACAAGAAAACTTTGTTAGTCTTTTCCATGATTCAACACAAATCGAAAGAGAGACGAAATTAAATATTTCATCCAGACGGCTTTAGGCAACGTCTGGATGGAATGGGAAAATTAGCTGCGTCAGGTTTGTACGTGTCCCTGGAATTTCTCCTTGTCGAACTCTGTGGAAGAGACAACTTCAAGAACTCCATTTAATTATTACGTACATGCCTTCAGATGTTAATGATAATTTCGTTTTATCTTAATCAAAGCCTCGACTTCACATGAAATGATCCTGTCGAATTTATTATATCCCAGGAACTTTTAAAAATCCTATAACGGGTAACGAAATCACCAATTACTTCCCACCCTTCCATTAGGTTTTATTACAATTACAAATGCGAGCGATTTTGGCGAATTGCCAATCGAAAGTTTTTCAACCGGAAAATGTTTAATTTTCAGATTTCCCTTTATTTTGTTTATTCCCCCCAATGGATTTGATTTCGATTATCAATAAAGTGGAGGAAGTCAATTAAGAAATTGAATTTCATACGGCCAGAGATTTAAACAACTGCTGTGGCCAACAGGTTTCGAGTAGCAGCAATTTAAAACTTTTTCCTAATAATATTTCAAACTGGCACGGATATCCAGGATTCCGATTCAATTTATTTCTTTTTTTTGTCTTTTCAGTTTGTGTCGTTGAAAGATGGAAAATTTGGCGTCAATTTTGGCGGATACCATGCAGAGGCTGGTCTCGGTGGTCTCCTGACTGGGAATGCAGCACACGGTGGTTTAAGTGCATCTGCTGGAACTCCATTTGGACAGGAAGCTGCAGCTGGTCTTGATGGTTTGGTTAATGGTAAGTTATAACTTTTGGTTGTGTTAATTTTTAATTTTGGAATTTTTACGTATAATACATATAGTTTCTCCCGTTTTATAATATAAGTATTGGTAAATATGCCCAAAATATTTATGTCATCAGAAAAATTGTGAACACAGCAATCTAGTTATGTAATTTTGGGCGTTGATGAGTAAAAGTCTCTACGTAATAGTAATTTTACGGTTTCGTCCATTATTAGTCAGTTTTTCAGTTCTTTTAGAGAAGAATAGTAAATCCCACAATTAGCATGAAAGCTCTCATGAGAGAATTACGTGTTAAAATGCATTTGTGCTGAGAGAGCTTTTAAACGGGCAAACCTGTCTTTTAGACAATTTTAGAAGGTCAAAAAAAAATTCCTTGTCCGAGTTCCAAAAATAATTTAATTTCTTCATAAAAAAGACATATTTTTACTAAACTTTTGTCCATTTAACTTAAATATTTCTGTAGAATAACAAATAACACACTCTGTTAAAAAAAAACTCCAAAATTTTGACAATATTTCCATTGGGCACTATCCAGACTGTGGGATGCGTTAGATTATGTTCCATTTTATTGTTGTGCACTCCCAATAGTACAACGGACCCGGTGTACCATGGATTTTAAAATCATAATACGGAAAATATTTTTCAAATGTAACTAATACAGAAATTTTAAAATTTTCAAAGATAAAGAATTATGGCTCCCTATAGATACGTATTAATAGATGAAACAAAAAGCAGTGGTTCTTCGAGTAACTCCTGATGTCCTTATAATCTCCTCAAAATTTCATCAAAACCGGTAAAACCCCCAGAACATAACAGTGCCCATCAACTTTTAATGCACTAAAAAAACGAATTTGTGGAAAATTGAAGTAGCAATTTTCATATTTTGGGAGTATATTTAGGATTTATATTACAACCAAACCCATGCTACAGATTGTAGACTTATATGTAAGCTTCAAAATAAAAAATTATTAATTAGATATAATAGTTTTAAAACTATAGTATTTCCCGTGAAATCAGAAATTTTGGAGAATTCCCAATTCCCCAACCCCGAAAGGGCGGAAGGCTAGAAGAAAAAAATTAAGTAATTTTTTCATATTATCATTAAAAAAACTAATTTTTTATGCATAAATAAACTTCAAATTTGGGTAAATTGCCACCTTAAATGGCAGTCAACGTGTTAAATGCTAAATGCATTTTTGCATATATTTTTCTTACAAATTTTTTTTTTTTTTAATGATAGCAAACCTGTTAAACTACAAATACCTTCTTTGAAAGCGTGTATCTTTCATGGTATAAAGAAAATAACGTATGCTCACTCCGAAATTTCAAAGTTTTGTGATGGAAGCGTTTGTCTCTTCTTTACTGCTTTGTACTTGTTTGATTTGAACAAAATTAATTAAGCCATTTCGTTTAATTAAACAAGTGCAAAGCTGAAAAGAAGGGACAAACGTTTACGCCACAAAAGCTCTGATATTTTGGCGTGAGCATACTTTGTCTTCTTTGTGCCATGGTATCTTTCACAAAAGCATTTCGAACGTATTCTTCAAGGCTGAAACCAATCAGAAACCATCAACAAGTAGGGTCGCCACTTTGGCTCTATATTAAAAAAAACTTTTAAAATTGGCTCTTTAGCTTTCGCTTTCTGTCAACTTTATCTTGAATTTTAACTCGTTTTTTCCTAATCATTCGCAAAGAAGAAGATTTTTTCGCATTTACTCTTATAAAAATTCAAGATTCAAGAATTGAAAATTTTGGAACTAAAGAGGCAGGAACTTTAGAAGAATATATGTTTATATAGTCGCTTTTGATTTGGCCCTTTTGTATCATTCTTAGCGCTTTTTTTTCGGAAAATTTGGCTCAAAAATATTTAGCTGAGAGAAAACCCTGTCAACAAGAGACCCACTTACATACAGATAAATGGTCAAAAAGCTTTTGCTTGCGTGCCCCTAATGTAACCCTAACACAGCTCCTTTTAAAGCTCCTGACACCAAAAATTTGCACTGTTCTGTGCACTCTATTGTCTAAATTATATTTCTGTGTTCCCGGCGTTTTCCTTTCAACTTTAAATTTGGCAATTTGCTTACAAAAATAAAAAAAAATTGCTTGCACTGAAAGTATGCTGCGATTGTTAGGTTGTCTGCAATGCGCTTAGAATTTGAGATACTGCTAAAGCACTGCCACTAACACTACCACTGTTCAATGTATTTTGCTATATTTAAAGTGGGGGTTTATACATTTTGCTCTGCTACTACCACTGCCACTGTCGTACATTTTGTTTTGGCCCCTAAGTAGAGAACACTATTGCAACAAAATTTGGGAAAACTACCAAATAGCTTTTAGACAAAACTATCATCGGTGTATGCACGATTTTAGACGACGAGATCCAGCCACATTTTAGATATTTGGGACTACTTTCACGATTTCAAATGCCCGCCAGATGTTGTGCCTCTGCTTTAGTAAAATGTCACATAGTTACCAACAACTATATTGTAGTGTGTGTGTGTGTGTGTGGAGACTTCAACGCACATTATTTCTTCAATTGCGGATCCTTATATCTCATTTTTCTGCGTTCAGATCTGTACATGTGACGAACTCATATTCCACAACCAAGCCACCTCTGGACCGACTTTGATATTGCTCCTGGAACCCAGATCTATTCTTTTCGTGATCACAATGATATTGGTGCCTAATCTCTTTCAGAATTTGGGATGTTGAACAGTAAAAATTTCATGCCAACAATTGTAGCCTACTTGAAAGATTTGTCACTTGTACCCTGAACTTAGGAAATAAACTTATGTATAAAATGCTATGATCTTCATACACAAAGGTAATACCTTAAAAGACCTTCCTTACACAAGGTTGTTTATAGCGATGAGCTCGGCTATTTGTCTGAAACTACAAACTTTTCGTCATCGCAGTGACGAAATACCATGATTACTACTAGATCCGAAATTCTTATTGACATGTGTTTATTTTATGTCCAAGCAAGTGAAGGGGTACAAGTAGCATATTTGAAAAAAAAAAAATGAGTTAAGTGGTGAAATGGGTGCCTAATATATGTAAAATTATTGTGGTTTAGAAATACACAAAACTGAGATAGTGTTCATAGATGCTTTTCTCAAAAGTAATTTTTTATCACTTGTACCCCTTGACCTCTCACCCCATCATATGAAGTTCAGGAAGTTAACCATCTCGGTGCTTTCAAGAGGTCAACACTGGATTATCTAATTGTTTAATTTATTAGTTTCTTTTTGTGTGTTTTTCTGCTTTATCGTTTTTTTCCTACTTAATTATTTGTAAATTATTTATTTTGGTTACTCGTTTATTCACTGTTTGTTCTTATTTGTAAGTTATTTATTATTTACTTATTACTTACTTATGACAAAACTTTGTACAACAATTTTTTTTCTTCATTTAAGTATACTAAATGTTACCATTTTTGTACAAGTGTCCTAAACTCAGGCTACAAACACGTCTACTTCAATTTCCCCATAAGTATCGCATTCAGAGAAAATTCTATCAAGTAGAACGTCTGATTGGCATTCTATAAGCAACTATGAAAGAATCAGATTTAAGCAAAAAATTTAAAAAATTCACCTATTTTACAGAAGTTTCATTCATCAACTGCTTCACAGGATGCCTTAAACTGTGGCATACTGAACATACGTACAATTCACTAAAAGCAACATACTGTCTGACTAAAAACCATTTCTGTGACCAAATTTAATTAATTATAAAGAGGTGAAACGACAAAGTCTTATCATTAGCTGGACTTTAAGTAGAATCTAAGTGTCCTTTAGCAGTTATATGTATATACCGCAGAGCAAAATGGATGCTTTGTAAAGGACTTAACTCTGCACCCTCATGAATTTCTCTTAGCACTGACAAAGCTCTACTGTAACAATTCCGTGGACCAGATGAGAGTGCAATAAATCTGTACTTTTTGCTCTTCACCATAGCGATAGATAATTAAGATGCTGAAGCAAATGTTAATGGCCCGAAGTGGATGAAAAATGATTCTCATATTAAGTCTTCAGTTTCCTGGCTACCTCGCTTGGCTTTAATTTTAGATGAAAAAGTTATTACGAAAGTAGTCAGCAGTTTGTTATATGCTCTACAATGATGCGCTTCTGTAATTTTAATGAGAATTTTTAATACCTTCAAGTTAGATTTACGGTTATTTTCTAGTCCAAAAGAGCTTCTGTTATGAGCTTTTATATATCAAAATTCATAAATGAATTATAAGTTCGTCAAACAATTTCAAAACTAAGCTTTCAGGGAAGTGCTTTTTTATAGCATGCCAAAACAATTTCCATAATATTTCCTTCTTTTAAAGGAATGAATAAAGAATATATTTATAAAAATTATAAAAATGTATCTTTAATGAATTGTATTTCTTCAAGAATATTTTTCACAATGAGAGTATAATACCTAATGTAGTTAAAAGAAAACTGGAATAATTTGTGCCACTCTACGGGTCCTTTACATTACAGTCACAGAATACAGAAGAAATCAGACATCCCGTCAAGAACAACAAAAAGTTGAATTCACATTTTGTGATATTATAAATCAAATTCCGCATGGATCATCAGATCCAAGTATCAGATTATCGGACTGCTAAGCCGTGGGTGGCGGTGGGTACATACTATTTATTGTTCTTGTTGTTGCTTGACAATATCTCGAGATATTGAGAAGAACAGCCAAACAACAGAATAATGTGCAATTTCTCGTTCTGTTACAGTATTTATTTGCATACGTAAAAGCTAAGTTCTTTGTGACAACCTAGACGAGATAGAAAATATTTAGGTAACCAGCACCTCTACGTTACAAATTTCCCATCTTTCATGCATGAATCCATGTTCCATGGTTTGTCCACGTAAGTCCAGGGTTTAATTTCATTTGTCCAGCCGAAAAATAAAATTTTTTTTAAAAATAAGTACAATGAGCTGTGTGAAGTTGGCACCCATAAATAAAAATTTTAGAACTTTTATAATTGCAATCGACAGTCCACTATTTGTCCACATTTGTTCAACGATTAAATTTATTTGTCCACCCTTGCAAAAAAACGAATAAAATGAAATAAAAAAATATAGCTTTTTTTGGCCAGCAGCCCCAAGCAACAAATTTGCTATTTTCTATGTATAAATCAATTGTCCAGGATTTTATCACGTAAGTCCAGCATTTACTTTCATTTGTCCAAACCTAAGATAAATATTAATACAAAAATAAATACTTAGGTAAAAATGTATTTTTCGCATATATTGATATTTTAAGCATTAAGTCGTTTGCCCAGTTCATCAAAAAGCATGTCTTGGGGTGTCATTGTCATGTTTCATGGACAAATGAACTCCACAACTCTACCAACGATATATCTAAAACCGTTGTTAAGCTCTGAAGAAACACAGTCGTAGAGGCGGATAATGATAATACTTAAAATAAAAGAAAATAATAAAATAATTAATTATGTAAATATTTTACACTGTACGCTCACGAAGGAGAATTTTTTACATGAAGACTTCTGTCTAAATTCCAATTCCCGCGCCATTTATATTGTTCCATTCGCGGCTACCTTGTTTTTTATTTAGTTTTTTTTTATTAGCTAATGCTGGGGTTCTATCGAGATTTGCCTTCCCTCATCAGTATTCCATTGAGGAGAGTATAAGAGTATAGGTCCTATCATTGTAGTTGCCTATCCGCACAAATCTTACTATACGATCGTACAACATTTTACTGATCCTTACCCTCAATATGTGAGTATAGCTCAAACAATGGCCTCCACACACAAAGGAACTATAATAAAAACAAAGTGATTTTAACAAAGAAAGACCACTTGAAATCAACAAAAGCCAAACGAATCAAAGCGCTGCTCTAAATAATACCAAAGGTTTAAACAATTCTTAACACTACCCAGTATGAAAGTGGCACTCAAAGTAATTGAGAAATACTGGCCTTAAGTGTGTGATGTACTTGCTTAAACTTTTCTCACATCAATTAAAAAAAAGTGTTAGATCATGATCGCGGCTTAAAATATATAATAAAATATCAGGCAGTTACCTTATTCGTGGAAAGAGTATTTCCAACCTAATAAAAAAGTGAATATTCAAAAACCATTTCACAAAAACTATTCGTAGTTTATTTGCCAGTGACCCTCTTTTTTTAGGGTTGAGACCCTTAAAACATGATTATGGTATTATTAAATTTTCTGTTAATGACTTGACAATCTAAAATTTTCGCAATATGTAGAACATTTCACATATAATAAACTACTCATAGACGCGCACCACAAGGTTCTAATCTTAATCCATTATTGTTTTCATTTCATTTCATTTTCTGCATTTTTTCTAAAATTATTTTTAATAATTTTAGGAGCCGCTTCTGGAGGTGCATATGCTAGTGCATCAGCTGGTGGCAACGTTGGAGCTAGTGCAGGCCTTGGTGGTGTTGCTGGTGAAGAAATTACAGATTCAGGGCTAGGAGCAGAAGCTCATGCCGGAGGAAATAGCCATAGTGTTGTAAATAGTGCCAGTGGAGGATTACAAATAACAAAACAAGTAACGAAAGTTGTACAACCACCAGTTGAATTCGAGGGACGTGGAGATTTTTACGTATCTGGTGCTTCAGCAGTTGCAGCACCGTCTGCAAATGTAAATGTGGCTGAAGAATCAACAGTGGTCCAAAAGATCAAACCTCCGAAAAAATATGCTATAGAAGCCGCACCAACAAATGTAAGTAAACAGAGCTAAACCTAATCTGATAGCAGCCACTAATATGTGTTTTAACAAGCACATGACAATGAAACTAATTTATAAATAGCTAACAAAACTAACATTCTGGTTTTAGACCGTTGTAGTAGAAAAGCGAATAGAAATTCCAACAGTAGAAGCCCAGGTAGGACTTGAAGCAGAGGTGGCGGCGCCAAAAGCGCAGCCTGTACAGGTGGAAACAGTTCAGGAAGTTGTGCCAGTTAAAGTTAAACATGCACCAGTCACCACAACAGTATTCAAAACTATACCGCAACAGCCTGCTTTCAATTTCCAGAAATCATTTGGTTTTAATTTTGGTGGAGGATATGGTCAAGCCCCTGCTGCAGTTGCTCCCGCAGCTCCAGCAGTTCCTGTAGCCCCTGTTGCTCCTGTAGTTCCTGTAGCAGAATATTATAGCCCACAGCCGTTTGTTTATCGCAAACATTTCCGCCCATGGCATCACAGAGTGCATTTCCAAAAGCAATATGCACCGGTAGTCTATCAATCCGAGGTATAAACATTTTTTTTTTGTAATATAAATGCATCTGGAGAAGAACTTGTTAGCTCACCTCTTTAAATTTCACGTGCTTTAAATGCAGAACAACAAGCTTAAATATCGTTGTTTACGTTAGTTTGCTTTTTAATAAGGTGGAAGTAGCTTTAACTTTGTTATGCATGAAATGTAATTTAAATGCAATGCCCACTGTGCTGGCGGAAGTCTATAATAACCATAACATCCGGCTTACGTTTTAATCCACCCTCATTTACAGGAAGAAATTAAACTTTAATAAGATTTTTCTCTCTAGGTCGTCCCTGTTGTTGAGAAAAGAAAGCAAGTGGTAGTGCAAGCTGCACCAGCTCCTGCTCCAGTTCCAGTTGCAGTGCCGGCATTAAGATCTGGTTATTCCGGTGCCGGCTCCTTTCAAGGAAGTGTGGATACCGGAACTTTCTTCGACAGTATTTTCAATGTAAGGATTTCTTTCTTTAATCTAATTCTATTGAATTTAATTATTATATTTTACTATTTTTCAAATATTTTAACTCTAGTCACAAGCTTATAGCAAACATGATTTTTATCCTAGAGCACAAACTGTGAACATTCTCGGGTAAATTAAACTTCTATTAGATTGTGTGAAATGACGCATAGTTGCATGAAAAGGTTGTATTGAATGTTTTTGGGAATTATTTTCGATTTCAATCATTTGCATGCACGACGTTCTTTCAATGGGATTGAAATGAGGAAATACCCTTTTGGAGGAGCCATAAGCTCTTTGAAGTTCTGAATTATAGAGGCTCTGCCTCTCTCAACATTTTCTGATGCAAGAACGATTCCAAACTCCTGAAAAGGTGAAAATCTATTGGATAGGTATCTAGGAAATCGGAAAGGTGAGGAAAATTTTGTAACTTGACTCTGAAATTTTCTATATAGTAATTTGTGAAACATTGTGAGATGGACCTAGCCTCCTTCATTATAATGAAAACTAGGAATCAGTAAGCTGTAGCTTATCTAGAAGCAGGTAGTAAAGTCATACCTGGAAATATAAAATATTTACTGCAATCCAGCCTATTTTTCACTGAAAAAGCGTTTCAGCCATTGTGCCTGTGCATTCTGGTCCTCTTTTTAAGGTATTGCTTAAGCTCAGGGGACAACCATACGATGCACACAGCACAGCTTAAGTGAAAAGAAATTTGGGAAAGAGAGATTGGGATATTTTAACTTCACAAAAATGTTGTAAGTGAGCCACAATTTTTGGCATGAAATTTTTACTCTGCAACATGCGAGTGGCTTCGCAAGTACAATTATTGCCAGTAGAATTGACTCAATTATTGGTACCCACACAAATAAATCGCAGTGTCCAGTGCGGAATTTGAACCCACGCCAACAGGGAAGAAAAACTGTATACATGCGTCTCAACCCGCTCGACCACCTGATTTGAAATATATCAATTTAGTGTGACCTAAAAAAAGCACAAAATTATAGGTTTAATTGATGGATAAAATACTTGAATTCATCAAGAGAAACTGCAAATTGAATATGAAATGGAAGAGTATTCCACAAACTGAAACCTTGGACAAAGTACGAGCCCTCACAAATAGACGGACAATACCGACGTATTAATAAACTCCTATGTCTGTCCGATCTCAGAACCTCCGAAATGCAGGAGAAACCAACTAGAGAAAGACTATAATCAAATACATGGTCGAATCTGATTAATAGGTAAGCAATCTGCCACACATTCATTAAATGCAACTTTAAAATGCGGAAGAAATAAGACTCTAATAAGTCTTAGACGTAAATCCAAAGGAAGGAAGTCAACCAGAGAACCAAAGCCTTCTCAATTCAGCATAAACCTTTCCCAGTGTAGTGTTGGCCTGATCGCAACATTATAAAGTCTTTTGAAGAAAATAGTAGTATCATTAAGAATAATTGATGGCAGGTCATCGGAGGAATACCCTGAACTGGTGTGTATGACAATACCCTATAACTCTACTACTCTACTGGATTCAGAAAAATGTGGTTTTTAATCGGTAACATATTCTACCAAAGTCTTCACTGATTCTATAGACATAATCCTCTATCAGACTAACAGGTCTACAGAAGTATAACTGTATATCATCAGCGTAAAGATTCAATTTCACATCTCGAACAACAGAGGGCAAATCGTTGATATATACACTAAATAAGAAAGGACTAAGCATCGAACCTTGCGGTACTCCACTAAGGAGAGGCAAAAAATTAAATAATTAGTCATTAATTTTATCTGGAAACAGTTGCTAATTACTTTAACAGCTGACCTAGCAAAACCAAAATTAACACGTGGTCTTAAATAAGATTATATGATCAATGTAGTGGACAGCCCTTATAAAGTCAAACAATACCTCGATGACGATTTAATTTGAATCAAGGGCCTTACATAAATCAAAAGAAAGTTTTAATAAGCCCGTTTCACAACTATGTTCTGAACAAAAACTGGACAAGAGATACGGATAGGACCACTGTTAAAAAGAGGATTTTTAGGTAAAGATATAACATCAACAATCTTCTATCTGTCTTGGGTGCAATATTTTGACCTTGAAATCAGTAACGACTTAATCTAAGCATGCGCTCAAGTATTTAAAGCCTTAAATCACACAAACTGCAGAGCAATTTACTGTTTTATCTCTGATATTAAATTTCTTCTTTAGCTAAACTTACTGCAAAATTTAAAATTACTTTTCTAATTTCAGATTCCAATTGCTACACTAAAAGCGGTCAATGGACTTCTAAATACCAAAGTGCAAGCTGGAGGTGGCTTAGCAGTGCAAAAATCTGCGAGTCTACACGTCGGTTAAAAATACTACAAATAATTATAAACATCATCCAGTTAATCACAGTAGAAACTAAGTGTAGAAAAGTAAGAACTCCTCAATACCCCCTACTCCCTGCTTAGAATATAGAAGAATTTGGATTACACTTTTTTGTACGACAATAAAACTTGTTTTCTTTTTGTAATTACTTTCAATGTTGGTCATTTTTTACAGTAATGTGCCATTAGTAGTGAATTATAAAGAAAGACACATCAATTTCGATTACTGTACAGTGAGAAGCTTCTTGTATTTCTGAAGTGCACAGAGCAGAACATTACATGTGAACTTTCTGAATGGGTATAAAATATAAGGATGTGATGGCCTTTCGTGTTAACATGAAAGAAAGATCCTATAGTGAGTTCCTGTTTTGTTATTTTCCGGCTGTTTTATGGTGTTGTTAATACCAACTGTTAAAACGTTACAGGCACTATAATGCCCTGAAATGTGATGTGCTGTAGTGGACTGTTTTAGTACCGGATAAATGGATTTGAACGTATACAGCCCACGTGTATTCATCCAAAATCCATTTTAAGTACAAATTCTCTGGAATATAGGACACATTCATGTGAAAAACATTTGCAATATGTTTAACTTACGATACCTACTCATTCAGTTGGTAACAAATAATTCTAAGGTGTTACTGAATACATCAGAAGAACATATCTCATTGTTATTGACGATATTTGAAATATTTCTAACATGCTTTATAGTACAGAATACTATGTGTTCGTCTGCATCTTATGTAAGGTAAAATTACCTTCAGAAATGCAGGAAAGCAAAGTGTGGAAAAACGGTAAGGTGCAAAATTATTTTATAAGTATTTTTGGTATTGACTTTTATTTGCTTTCCTACAAACTGAGTTTTTATTGAGTAGTAAATTTTCGAAAAATATTGAGAGCTGACAAATAACTGCAATGTACACAACAAAAATGTGTCAGTTGGGTTGCAGTCATCGTCATTCAGTAATATCGAAGTACTTTCCTAATGATAATGATAAAAAATGATAAAAAAAAAATTCATTCCTTAATTCATAATCAATTGAGCGCTCCATTATTTAATGATATGATAAAGTATGCCTCGTTTGCTTTCAACTTAACTGAAGAAAGTACATTATTTGAAAATATAAATAATGTGTGCGTCCCCCAAATTTGATTATGAATTAGGGAGTAAATTTTTATAATATCATTACGAGTTGATATTTCCCTTTTTCCAATGCATTAACCATTAAAATTTTTGCATACAATGATTTCAGAAATTCAAATGAAAAAATTTTCTTAATCATTAAAGAATCTTTAAAAAAATTCTTGAAAAAAGAGCAAGAAGCAAAACCCACGACGACGGGAATTGAACCTGTGTCCCCCCGGGGTGAGAGCCAGACACTTATCCACCACACTACCACTGTCCGCTGTCAGGAGCGCTTTGTTTTTTGTATAAAAGCTGAAAATACATTTTTTGCAATGCATATCCTTGCTTATCCTGGAGCGTTGAGTCTTGCTACTTTAAGAGTATACTATACCCGACGTCCACTACATGTATGCGGAATTTCATGAAAATCGGTAATGCAAAGGTCGTGCTTTCTCCATGTTAGCTTTAGAACCATTTAATTCGAATGCCACTTTTATATTGTATTCGCGAGTCTGTCTACTGTTATTTCCAACTCTTTTGAGTTTTTCACGTATGTCTGCCAAAATTCCCAAAATTTTCGTTTAATGGAAGATTCAATTCCTAGTGCTCAGATTCCGGTACAACATTTCCTCCTACTTTCAAAGTTATTCTGCATTTTTAGAGAAATCATAGTTATGATGGCAACTCCCCTTCTCCGTTTACAGTAAAAAATGTAGCTTCCTCAGGATATGGGGGAAATTGGAGTCTCAGTAAATAATGCAAATAATTAGCCGCCATACAACTCCCACAATTTATTCCACGACTTTTTTGAACAGTTCCTTAGGTGGTAATAAAATAATCCTTGAGGAAAGTCCGCCAAGCAGAATGTAGTCATTTAATCAGCCTCTTCTTCTTTAATCCTTTTTTTACTGATAGAGCTAACATAGTGAATCCCAGAGGAATGGACATTGTAAATCTTTATTGTATGTTGTAAAAAATACAAGCTCTAAAAGTGGCACAGTGAATTGCCGTCTCTTCCTTCATATTGCGGAACTATTTTTTAACACGTAGACCACTATTCTAAAATTTCGGCAGATCCTTAAATCCTAAATACAAGAAGAGCCACGCATTTTTATTGTAGTGCCACTTTTGGCATTGTTAAACTGTGAAAAGTGTATAAAAGTGAATAAAAAGAAATTATTAATTTAATTAGCAATAAATTTAGCTTATTTTAAACGCTAATCCTAAATTGGCAGATGCTGGTCTATTTTTACCAACTTCCTAGCACATTTTACTACATTCGTTTGTTAACACTCGAAAAGTTCGGTAGTTTTTTTAATAAAAAGAACAATATTTCTAATGTATATTTTCAAAATGTGTAAACAAAATTCAAGAGCTTTGCTTTGCTTTTATTTTAATAGAAATGAGAGTGACAGCTTAACAACTGGCTAAATTCCACTTTCAGTTTGGCACATCTGTGGAATTAACTGCCCAAATTTCCAGTGCAAACTGAAATTTAGGCGGTATTTAGCTTGTTTGGCACACGTCTTGTATATGCAAAAAATTGACTCAAAGTTACTTTGAAGTGCATAAAACAAAAACACCCGTGGTTTTCATTAAAAACTATGGCGCGTTGTTTCTTTCCACGGTTATTTCCGGCTTCGTTTTATGAAAAAAAGAGAATTATTGAAAGTATAAAATCGAAAATGTCATTTTTGTGTGTTACGCGCCAATTGTTTTCTTTTTAAATATGATAAATTCATTGCTAATTAAATTAGTAATTTTTTTTATTCATTTTTGAACACTTTTCACGGTTTAATAAAAATAATCCATACACCTCAGATATTTCCAATTCTCAAATGCTAGAACGGCACAAAATGGCACTAAATTAAAAACGAACGACTATGAGACAAATTTCTCCAAAGATATCAGGATGGCCACTGCAGGAGCATGTGAACCATTCGTACCCTAGTTAAATAGCACACTCTTCCCATCCTCATAAAAGGCTGCGCCGACATTTTTTGTATCAAAGGAGCCAGGGATAATGTACCTAAACCTATTCTTATACCCCCGTAAAACTGTTAAATTAGCAGCAACGAAATAAAAACAGGGATGAAATAGAGGTATGTAAGCATAAAAAAACAACGATAGAGATAGACGTTATTTTATCGTGAAGCCGAAATCTTTGGTAGAGGCTTTTCAGAGATTGCATAAATCCTGGTTTGTTTCTAAAGCGACCAGAAAAACTAAAGTATTTATTCAATTAATTGGGACCACGTACTAGCTTAACATAAATCTAACAAATGTACCCCAAGAAACGCGAATTTTCAAAGCGATTAAAAGTGCGTCTCCTTTACTTCTCCATTTCTTTAAAACTGCATTTCGTCTTTTATTTATTTATCCATAAAATGGATATTCATTTTATGCTGCAAACATAAAGCAAGTTATCAATTTTTATAGTGATGCTTAAAATGGCATTCAACACAGAGGAGTAATATGTTGTAATGGAATTCGATGCAGTCCGCCGTTGTTTGATACTACATATTACTATTTGTATAAGTACTACGTTTGATATTACCTTCATATTCGGGAATCTTCTTCAACTTATTAAAATTGTTTTCAGAGTTAAAATTTGTTGGTCTTAAGACTTCATTTTTCCAAGAAGTTTAAATCCCCGTAAAAGTTTGTGAGCATGCATGTATTAAAGTCGCAAGTCTCACAGATGTCGTGAAAGTTTCTGTTTCCAACTTAAAACACTTCAAAACTTTTGCAGCTTATTCTCCACCTGAGTTGCTCTTCTGTTTTCTTTGACTGTCGCTGGTATTTCACTTTATACCGTAAATTCTCAACTCGCTTATAAACTTAACTCTTTTTAACAAAGATTCTTTTAGTTAATTCCCCCCAGGATTACTTCAATATTTAAAATAACAGTAACAATATTAATTTCGTTCAAAATACCTACTGAGGGTATTAAAATTAATGAAAGTTTTCAGTGGGGTTATTCCTAGCAAAATCCTGAGGTTATTTATAAGTCGAAGCATGGCCCAAATTTATAATTCCCGATTTAAGCTCTGGTGTTTGTTTCCCAGTCAGGTCCTTCAAATTAGATATATTCATAACTAGTAACAGATGTATTTAAGCTCAGGATACGTGTCTGAATATAACATAAAAGCCACCTGAAAACTTTTATGTAAATTTTTGACCATTAAATTGATTTTCTAAACATGTAACTGAAAATACTCCACAAGTTTTAAGTTAAAAATGTCTTTGTCTTCTCTTACCATAAATTCTAGTGGCAGTCATTTGCATTAGTTATTTATACATTTATTATGTATAGCTCTTTCCTGAATTACATTAGCGAAGTCGGGAGTAGCATATCCAAAAAAATATCTCGGAGATTTTGTATGGTTAATGTGCTAAGCTTGCATGTGACGGTTCGGCACAAAATCACCCTCCAACCGAGTTTCACGGTGACTAATCAGACTAATACAAAGTTTTCGGATTGGAACCGCTCCAGTTCGTCTACAGTTAATGAGGCAATCCCCAAAAGTGATAATTATGTCTTCGAAAACTGCGGTTGCGGTGTTGAGAAGACCGAGTCCGCTAACTCCGGATTTCCACTGACCAGGATCTCTGCAAATTGTTCATATCTGAATTCATTCTACTTGAGGTTTGAGGTGCAATGCTGACTTGAATCCACTCCAGGTCTGGATCGTAGAGATCAGATCTAAGACCAGTTGTGAGAAGAGGGCGAGTGAACGTAGAGCAGTTATTAGTATTCCGTATACCGCGACCTCTCAGTGTATTTACCTGTAGTCGAGAAATCATAGTGTGGAAAAGTGATGGAAAAGCTTCGTCGTGCATTACGAAAATAGTCAGGCCGTTCGCGTGCCCCAGCATAAGAGGTCTTAGACTGGTATATGTGAGGCGAACTGCATATTCTCGTAGCGACTAACGCGGATTAACCAACAATGACACACAACAAAAACCTATTACAACCTACTTGACCAACGGCAGCCCTGCCGTTGCAATAGGACCGATCCAGGTATATATTACCGAAACAATCGCTGAGCTGAAAATAGCCTAAGTATTAGGTAATAATTCAGACCATTTTGTACTCTATATTGCACAGGGTTACTGGGCTCCAGTTCCTCAGCCTCTTCAGGTTCCCCTTCTTCGGCATTAAGCCCAAAACAGACTGCCACCAACTGGAGGACAGGTTTGCCTTGCCCTCAACCACCGAACTAAAGAACTCTAGAAAATCAAGAGTCAATAGATTCCCGAAACGTATGAGAATGATGAATTCCTCGAGTGTGAGAACTTGTTTCATAATAAGGTACATCCCGAAGAAACTTCATGGACGAGAATGTTGGCGACATCGATCGGTGCGAAAAATAGCCGGGTATAGTTTTCCTGAATGCAATCCGTCAATTGGTCACGGAGGCAGTACGCATTCTTATCGTTTTACTATTTGTAAAGTGTTCTTTCTTGTGAACTGCAAAAGCCGACGGTATCGAATGGTACTCGTGCCCATTATATACGAAAATTACTGTTATAAATCACTGAAATTTCAGCAAATAGCCTCTACCGCCTAATTAACCCTTCAACTTCATTGCGATACATCAGATCACTATCCATTGACTAGTATTTAGGATGTTCGAACCGTCTATCTCTGCAAAATGATACCCAAAACCCTTTCCAAGAGATTGTACTATTGAAGCTCAGACCTAAGTAACTCGGCTCTGATTATTGAGAGATTCCAACTAATAATTAGGAGTGGGCCTGTATGGCTCATATCTGTAATTTATGATCACCACAGGCAATAGCAAAGCTCGCAAGACATTAACCGCCTCTTCAACTGTGTTTTTCTAGAAGAAAGAAGATTTCATTTCGAATGGTTAAACAACCACAGCAGACAGGATTTTCTAGATACTCATTTTTAAAATTTATCATATTGTCGAATTATTAATGTAATATAGCCATTGTCACTCTTGGCATTAAGACGAATTTAAGGAGAGATTGTTTGTGAAAATCGGTAAAGCCGTTTAGGCTATAGAATGTAAAGCAGAATGAGACATACCCTAAAAACATGACCCTCCTTGTTTGTCCAGTCAGATAAAAATAGAGCATCACCTCATTCCTTTTTGCCTGGAAGGTAAATTTCTTCAGTCTTGAATCACAAATGCTTAATTTTTATGTTCTTAGCAAATTAAGAAATTACAGAACCAACGTAAAACACTTAACAAATCAAAGAGCAATGCACTTCTTTAATTAGTCAAGTAAATCTATCTGATTGCTATAATTCTAAACTTTCTGAGTCGAGAAGTCCTAAAGAGCAATTTAACTTCTTAATTACTTCGTGGGTTTATACGTCAGTGGCATCAGTTGCAGAGAGCCAAATGTGGAGATAATTTCAAGGAATAGGAAATTTCAGTTTAAACTAGCAGGAAGCACTATTTAACCAACTTATCCTAAAGTTTTAATAAGTCTTCGGAAGTATTATATAAGAAAGTATTTACGACCTCTTTAACGATAATTAATTACTCTCTACAACTTACTACTTTTAATATACTTTACAATTTCACTTTCAGAGCATCTGAAGGAAAAACTGGATCCGATTAGTGAAAAAATTTAACTTCTCACTTACAAAAATCGAAGAGATAAAAAGCATTCATTGAAATTTTCCAAAAGTGAAATAAGGAAATAGTTAAGGTACCTGACAATAGCTCCGAACAGCAAAAGAGTCTGTGATTTATTACAATCGAATTCTGGGTAATCTGCACTTTTTCCGTTTCGAAGGAACATTTAAAACACACAGGAGTCAACTCTCCGATAAATTTTCCCTTTTTTCCAGTTTTCTTCTTTATTGCTTCAAATGGAATCAAAGTGAACTGGTAAAAGGGAAAAAACTGATAAAAAGCTTCCGCTAAATTAAATTTTCTCCTTACTGAAAAGACCAAGCTTTTTACACAAATATAAAACTCCTTCAGTCGATTCATTTTCCACCACACGAACGTGATGTGAAAACTAATTTACTTTTTGTTTGCTATACTTTCTTTTAAATAAATTTAATCTATCGTATCTAATCACGTTTTACGACTTCAAACAGGAAATGTCGGATTTCTTCCTGGATTTTACTTTTCACTACTTATTTAAATTCTTACCGTAATTAATTTTAACAAAGATCGCTGAAAACTTCTCACGTAATGCAATTAGAAACATCAAGCAGCAAATATTCCGCACGGGTACAATAGAGGTAGCTTTTGACGATCGCACTGGAGATTGAGCCCATTAATATAACTCATGATTTTCTTCTTTGGCAGCTGCATAACCACTGTAGGCGTTGTAAATACCTACTCGAAGTGACTAATGCTTCATAGATATGTCTTTTCATTCACAGTGCATATGCTCCACTGTTTCAACTTGTTCCATACAGAATCTACATTGACCGTTCTCAACACGATCCATTTTATTCAAATGGTAGATTAATAAAATAGGGTCCAGTGACTGGCACTGGCTTCAATCTCACCCATTGTTTCTTACTATTAAATTTTGGGAGGTTGCCCAAATGACAGACACTGCGACCTAGAGAAGATTTATTATACCAGCCTGTTTATTAGAACAAAATACTATCGGCTTTTCTAATAAACGTAAACGCTTTTCTAGTAAACGCCAAGGAGGATTTGAACTCATTGGAAATGAAGATTTCTCGGAGGAAGATCCTTCTTCTTAGCCATGCCAAGGCGGGATCTTCACCAAAAATGTATATGGTGGTCTCGTCTCATCGTCTTCCAAACAAAGCCAGGCCCATTTTAAATAAGTAACACTTTACCTCATGATGGCTAGATTGATAGCCCATAAGCAACATAAGATCCGCTTTGCATTCGGTGGTGGTTTTATAGGCATATGGTCTGATAAACTATTTAGCTTGGCGTAGTGTGGTGACATTTTCCCAATAGGACTGCTGGGAGGACATTAATTCATTTTTCTATTAGAGCTTCGGTGGTGGACCAACTAATGCTACAGAAAACCTCACGACTGCGAAGTCGATGAACGCAATGTTCTATAGCATGGTTTTCTGCTTGAAAAACGGTTAACACACCACCGAAAGATTTCGAAGTACTATGTTTTAGACCATAAATCCCTATGTTTTAGACATGAAATTGGACAGCAATTCTTTTACAAATTGTATCCAATCGTGAATTTCAGCGTTCGAATATTCCGTTTAAAACCTTTAGCTGCTTGAAAGTTAACAGATCCTCTGAAAAATCGGTTGTCCAGGATAAAATATATAACAAAGCAAATTTCGCTCTGGGCTTTGTCAAAAGGTAGACTGAAGAGTTCGATGTTCCTTTTATTACACAAAATCTGTACTGTTCTTTTGTTCGCCCAATTCCGAAGTATGTTGGATGTGTTTGGCTTTCATTTTTCAAGATCCACGTTAATGGTGTGGAAACCGTTTAGCGTCGCTTCATAAAGCTTGCACTTTGGTGGCTACCTTGGTATAACCCCATTATTTTGCCTCCTTTTTCTGACAGCCTCAGTCTAATAAAACCTGAGTCTCTCAAAACTCAACGCAAAAGATCCCGAACTGATTTTTTCTCACCTGATTTCAGGATGTTACCGATTCTCCATTTCGCTTCTTGAGGAATAGGGATTTATTTACTTACTACGGCTTTCTTGAGCCTATCACTTCAGTGTCTCTGTATTTTAATATTAATTTCGAGCGAATTGATTCTAATTTATTAAGAGTTTGTATCAAAGCTTTGATAATGTTATGACCTGGATGACCAAACAGGAGCAATGTCCATTTTTTCGGGATTGGGATTGCATTTTGAACATATTGTGATTTTTTTATTATAATTCCATTCCAAATCTAAAGAAAATAGCAAAACACATTAAAACTACTGCTTTGCTTGGGAAATTTCAAAACTTTTGTGCGCGTTACCCCCTAAAGCCCAGTATGCAGTTCGAGCGAAAATTTCGGTTCCTATACCAAACCTATGTAAAAAAAATCCAACCGAAAAGTATCACCGAAATTTTCGGTTCCGATTTCGCAAAGTGGTACGCTGCTCACGCGAAAAATTTTAGTTAGCATTCTAGGTT
>QYTT01091459.1:47990-63861 GCA_006980735.1 Dasypogon diadema
GGTGTATTCATTTTGCTTTTATGGAGTAAACATGTAAATTAAATTCACCGAGAACCGTCGTGTCCCTGTTACTATTCTCAATGAGATATGCCTGAAAGTTATGGACAGCAGTAATATTACTTCATTATTTAAACATAAAATGAAGTGTCCTATCTTATGACCCATCGCAGTTAAACCATGCATCAATTTATTACCTTCATTTTCAAGAGTAGCATAAAGATACAGCGGAATTTCTCTTTATGTAGAGTAATTCAGTAAGTGGGAGTTGCCTTGTAGAGATGTGTTTACACGGAAAGAATACGAAAAATTCCCGCAGTTTTCGTGTATATTTCAGAAACATAAGATTTGCGAGCATAAACGAATTGGCTGGAATGTCGCCAAATTCTGATAAATACTTTTTCTACATCTATCTTCCAGTTATCTCCAATAGAAACTTACAACTCTGATAATTCGTCAGAAATTCATTGGTGGCATTGCACTAAATATATTTATTTATATTTGTTTGTAACGCTTACTTTCTCCATAAACAATCCTATAAAATTGCATTGCGAAAAATTGGGGGTGCTGCAGTTTCGCAGTATCATACACGAGTCGCCCCTGAGCGCCGATAATAGAATAAGAAATATCTACGAGAAATACATCATGAAAAGCAAGGGCGGATTTGATTGCTTCAGGAATCAGGCATGCCAGATTATTATTATTAAGAAACACCTGATGCTTTGCTGGATGAGAAATAAAGCGCAAATAAATATTTACCATACATAGAAAGCTTCTCTATTCTAATTTAAGATTATTATAATCCTCCAATATTTTCAAGTAAAGGCTTTGATAGTAGAAGACGTTATCCAAATAAGTACTCTAACTACTCTAACTCGTAAACTCGAGTACTCGAGTAATGCAGTATTCAAGTCCAAAGATCCGAGTTTGATTAAACTTGAGAGAAAGAGCAATCGAGCGCTCGAGTAAGGGAATATTTGAGTAATCAATTAGAAAGTATTCGAGTATTTCAGTTTGGAAGTATTCAAATATTCGAGCATTTGAGTTCTGTAGAACTGAACATATTACAAAATAAAAATGCAAGCTAATTACGGGATTACAGTTTCATAAATTCCAAGGAATTTTTCGCGTAAATTTTCAGTTTCACATTTGATAAAATTGATGGTCCTATGTGGTAAAATATGTTCGATTATTATCAGCGCTATTACCGCGGGCATCAGGAACTGTACGTGAAATCAAGGGTAATGTCATCAGCAAAGCTATGAATAGGATTGGAAATTAGAGATAAGCGGTCATTAATGAAGAACAGAAAGAGAGTGTGTGATAACATAGAAAATCTATGGTATACCGACATTGATGTTGTATGCGTTAGAGATGACACCGTTCAAAAGAACACGAATGGAATGGTCAGAAAGGAAGTTTCCAGTCCAAATAAGAGGATAATGGCCGAGACCAAATGCTGGGAATTTGGCTAAAATGGCAGAGTGTCAAACTCTGTCAAGGGCCTTCGAAATGTCTAAATGTCCAGCATTACCACTCCCTAGTTAAAGGGATCGTATGCCTCTCCCCTGTCAGGAGTTGGCTGAACATGGAAGAGTTTCCACAATGATAGAAAAATATGTTTTGAATATTGTAAATAAAGTATTTTCCTCAAAGCATTAACGACAGAAGAGGCGCAACTATCTAGAAGCAGGGCATAGATACCATTGGCTTTCTACACATTGAGATTCGCAGGGACTTTTTAGATCTCTCGCGTATACGGAATTGAAACGGCTCACAGAGTTGGTGGAGCTTTCGTGGCAGATGAAAGGAATGAACTTGCAGCGAAATCAGCTGCTAGTTGATTTGCCTTTTCCAATGGGTCCACACATATGTTTCCATTATAAATGAGGGGTGGTATAGAAAAAATGAAATTGCTTTTAACGCACTTAACAAGCGACCAAATAACTTTAGTGCCTCTGGAGCATGGAACTTGGCTTTGGAACTTGGCTTTGCTAATGGTGGAATTGTATGTGTTGTGTTCCTTTAATATAAGCTGGAAAAATTGCATCTTGACCCTCATAGCTCTTCTACAATCCTCATTAAACCACGAGTTCTTATTTGGTTTAGGGTTTTTATTGATATGCGAGATAAACGCGCACATCCCCAATCAAATTACATATATTGATTAATGCTTCACAGCAATAATCATATCTCTAGATGCAAAACAATCGGTTCAATCGGCGCCTTCTTTATGTTACAGGTCTGGACAGGACACAAAACGTGTTACACGGCTTTGAAAGTGTGAAAAAAGTTATGATTCGTACTGCTTTTTACATTACTTCTTATGGGAATGTGAAAAATTATTTCATTCAACTCGTCTTGGCGTCAAAAGTACAAGGCCTAGGAAAGAATGTAAGATATCATTGAAAACCTTGAAGCCTTACGAAACTAATGGTGTAAAAATTTTTCACCTTTTCTAATAATAAAATTAGAATTTTTACGTTCAATCACAAACCTTTCCTAAAATTTGGTTCGATTCGCAACATTCATACCACACTCAAACTTTGAACTTGAAAACTTTATTTGCTAACTGTATGTTTAAGGTTGTTACGTATACGCTCTCCAACATTGCTTCTAACTCTTTTGGATTTAGTACTAAGAAAACCAAAAGACTCTTTTATTTGACCCACTCTATTCGTGTGATGATCCGATATCTATTACCTCCAATTATATTCACGGTACCCTTAATTTTAGCATCCTGTGTATGTCACAAAAAGGTTTCCTTAAAATTACATTCAACTGGCTTCTGTTGTAAAAAGTACAATGAAGTATCTGAGATTTCCGATTTTGGAATTTGAGCACCATCCGATCTGGTAGTCACCTCCAAAACAGCAGCACCAGACTAGAACTTAATTTCTATATTTAAGTAGAGGCAGGAGAAGGATACTTCGCATCGCATTTATTTAAAAAAGGAAAAAGAAGGCGAGATTTTATTACCAACTACCTATAAATACTACAGAGTGCTGTAGTAACTTTAGAACACCTTAGAAAAATGCTAAGCAGGCATGTAAAGTTAATTTCAGTGAAAACTGAAAATCTAAATTCCTGTCTGTTTATGTGTCTAGTCTGTCTGTTTATTCAAACTCTTGCTTTATTGCCGGTGCAAGAATTTCTCTAAGTTGAGCTAAGCTGCTCTGCTATTTTTTCATCAAAGAGAAAAACGAGCACGTAGAGCAGTGCTCTTTTTTCCTCGAACACAGAGCAAAGCTCTGAATTGATCATTTTCGCCCGAGAAAAGTCACAGAACAGAGCTAATATTTTTTTATCAGGAGGAGAACTCACCAAGCACTTTTTATGAGAAGCAACCACATTTGGGTAAAAACAGTACCCAACAAAGTGAATTACGTCAAATCGAAACCTGGAAAATCGAGTCCTTGCGAAAAGACTGATGTAGATAATTCTGGTGTATACCGTATCAAAGAATGAGTTGAGATCGTTTGAGGATATTTGGTGGTTCACCAATCTTACGAACTAGCTATCTAGTGATTCCAAAATTCGCTATCATAGCTACTTTCATACCGACTTTTAAATAGGAGAATACGAAATTTGTCAAAACTCGCTAACGTAACGATGTATCGCTGTGAGCGACTCCATAGCGACTCGCTATGATTAGTAGAATAACCCCGAATACCTTAGAGTACAGTATTTTTGTACCCATTAACTCCCAGCGTTCTCAAACGAGGACGCCGCTTAAATAGGAACATTTTTTAGAAATTAAATCAGCTTTGAAAATTTTGGATCAAAATTCACAACATTTTATATATTTTTAATACTTGTGAAGTTCTAAAACAACTTGTACTAATGATACTAATGATTGATAGAAAAGTCAAAAAGGACATTTCATTTTTTTCATTTTTTTATGCCTACATTCCATAAACAGTTGATCCGTAAAAAAAAGAGTTAAATTATTAAGAGTGGAAAATTTGGACTTTAATGGGCTAAGTGTCTATGACAGTAAGTATTTAATAATAATTGACATTTTGTTCGTAATGATGTAAAAATGTCTTCAATTAACATTTTACACTGATTTTAATTCAACAAAGGCAAATTAATTTTAAACAGGGAGCACCAAAATATCACCTAATTAAAATTTTACGAAGAAAAATATAAATAAACGATGCATAATTTCTGCGAAAATTTTTCATAAAAGTTACATGTGGTTGAATCGAAACAATCATATCATAATTTTTCCATTAAATTCCACGCGAATGCAATAAACCCAGTTAAGTCGTTCGTTTTAATGCTTTTATAAATTGCGAATAATTCTGTTCTTTTTCCATGCACAGCATAGTAGTACGAGTGTTAAATACTTTTTCCTGAGCTTGCATTGACCCCGTTACATTGACAACAATTTTAAAATCCTTATTCAAAAAATATTCTGAATTTTAATTGGAAATATGTAGACCGATTTTTATGCAGAGCTGTAACTATGATTTTATATTCACGATTCAGTTCATTGAAAATGCATCGAAAAATCTGTACACAATTTCCTTATAACTGATGAAAACAAGTGATCCAATTGGTTAATTTACTTTTTACTCTGCCATGCAATTGTCCAATACTTATGGTGTACGTATATTAAAAATCTGATATAACTTGATGCGATATCTTCCTTTAATTCTTAAATTCACATCTTTTGTGTCCTTCGCACTTTCTTTTTTTTGCTCAGAATACCTAGTTAAATTTTGCGGGCTGTGACCTAATGGGTATAGCATAATCGTCTTCTATCACATCACAGATGTGGAAAGTTCGATCCTTCACAAAACAATTGCACTTAAACAGACCTGAATAAATGAATATCCATAAGCAAAGGATTCCGTTAGCAACAGAATACTCAGTACAATAATTGAATTATTGTAATAAACACTGAGTGCTTCGGAGCTCACTATAAGCAGTAAACCCAACCCAATTTATAAAATTGAAATCTTTAAATACGGATAAACCCTTGTGGCGCATGGAGTGAATAAATTTATTCAGCTACAATGGTAGATTTTTTTGTTGTGTACGGAATACTCACTTAAAAAATACCAGAACCTTTATTAGCTCGTGGCTATTAAGTCTGTACTCCATTTTTTTAAGGTATTGCCTAAGCTCAGGGGAATTCCCTATGATGCATATAGCACACAACCACAAACTACAATTTTTTGGCATGAAAGTCTATACTCCATTGATTAAAATTCAATTTTTTTTAGATTTTTAACTTCCCATTTGGAAGTAATTGTAATGGGTCCGATTTTTCGAATTGAAAACTTCGAGATCCCTCGAGTCCGAATCCATCGTTTTAGAGAGATGTCTGTGTGTGCGTATGTGCGTACGTTCGCACATTCGTGAGCTTTTTTTCGTCTCGAATATCTCGAGAACAAAAAATGATATCGACTCCGGACCAATTTCATTCGACTCCTGATAAGGTTTGCAAAAAATTTGGAGGTTTTTTTTTATAACAATTAAACTTTCAAAAGCAAAACAAAATGACCAAATGGGAAGTTGGCAGTGTGAGTGGTCCCAGTCGCAACCAGTTTATTTCAAATTGTAGTTGAAAAGGCTTACTTCTAGAAACGGGTCCAATTTTCATCATCATATACATAGTGAAGTTTACATAATCTGAAGCTGAACTTCTTAAAAGAGTAATAAAAATCAGTTTCTTTACAACAACGAAATTTATTTCCAAAGAATGGAAAAGTATATATATACGTTTTTTTTTTTGTTTATTTAACATGTAGATGAACACGTGAAAGTGAAGCATTTCCTAAGAGGAAAGTGGGTAAAAACTGGTACCCCACAAACTTCAACTAAATCACTACACCTAAATTATTAAAATATGTGTCGTTGTTAGGTATCTAGGCCATTCAGTGACAAGCAAAGTAGCAAAGTCCATTAACACGAAAGGCGCAACCCGCCGGCCTTAGTAAGTACTGCAATGAAGAATTCTGCTACTACTTCTACTGTGGCCTTCGAGCATACAACCGAAACGGAGTGGAAACTTCGAGCATACAACGGAAGGAGCGGACACAGTCAGCAAAAGTGAAGCCAATTTGCTCACTAACACGTAGAAATTTCGGTCCACTTTACAGTGTAAAAATTGACAGTTTGGGTTAACTCAGGAAATTTTGTATGGAAATTTTCTAGCTCAAGCTGTCAAACACGAACACATTCAAAAAAATTTTGGCTTCACGTAAGTTGCATGGGATTTCTTCTTTTGTTCCGCTTCTTCTCTGTTCTCAGCTCGAAGACTGTGGCAACTTGCGATTGTCCGTTCAATAATTTGGTTTAGCATTTCGTTACAATGAGCACCTAGCAACCACTTTTCCCGGAAGAATTAAGAAGTTTAATGTAGAGTTGTGCGAGCAGGAAAGGTTTAAAATAATCCCAAGATTACTTCTACAAATCAAAGAATTCCAGCAACCTAAACATTACAAATGAAGATTCTAACGCACCATAAGCGGGTGTTTTGTTTCCAAATTTCCCTGGCTCTTTTTTTGTTATTATAATAAATTATATAAAGCTTTTATGGAGTTATATAAAAATTAAAATTTTCTTCAATTGATTGTCACATAAGGATATTTTCCGAACAATTGCCATCTTGTGTTAAATCTAGTAAACTGCAAATGAAACCAAGCATTGCAAACTTCATTCATGTTTACCCAAACAGCTGATAGCAATTGGACAAGTTTTCACCTTGACATATGTTATTAGCAGTTTGCGTGAGAAAAAACAAACCTGCGTAGAGTGACCGCAAACATAATAGCGTAAAATTTTGTGTGTTTTCACATAAAATCAATTTCTTGACCATGGAGGAGTTCAAGACGATTAAAAGTACTACACAAGTGCTCAAAATTGCATCGTGTTTGCAAAAAATCTATAAGAAAATTGTAGAAAGCAAGAAGAAAAACGTTGATGATCACAATATTAAAGAATTAGGCTTTTTGCGGACACAATGCAAAGCAGAAAATATCAATTTGTGCCTTATGAGCTGCCAGACATTTGTGAAGCTGGTGGAGGAGGGACATTTAGAGCACCATCGAGTTTTAACAGATTTAACTAGCTTGCTCCCCAATTCGAGGTAAGTGAGATAATCCCTGTTTATTCTTAGCCCATTTTGAATATGTTTCTTACAGTCCTAGCCAGTATACAGCAATAACAGAAGGAATTCTCAGCCTTCTCTTGATAAGCTTAAAACGCCAAGTAGCACAAACTGGGAATAACGAAAATTTCCAAAATCCTTTTGGATTGAAAAGTCCCCAGCACCCGCTTATCATTCTTATTCAGAAGGATGGTTCCAATATGACGGATGTGGCATCCAAAATATCAGCAATTTGTAATCATCACGACAAACAGTAATTTATTTTTCCAGATTTCGTTTCCTAGTATAATGTATGTACTTGCAATTCATTCAGGATAAAGCTACACAGCATCGAATTTTTACGGCCCGTTTTCCTCTACATCTTTTGTAGTCCTCAACCCTTTCCTGATTCAAAAATTCTATGGACTAATCTGCTGTCGCAAAGCACCAAAACCACAGAAGCACAGGAACTCTTTAAAGAGATTGTGTCTTGGAGTCGGGTAAGATTTTTCACTGCCAAGGTATTCTTTACTTATTTTAATTCCTTAGGTATCTTCTCCAAATGCCTGCCTTTTCACAAGCATAATGCTCATTGAAGCCATTGATCACTACCAGGCCCACAGTAAGCAAGACGAAGCCGCGGATTTATGCTTGTATCTGGCGTTTGTGGTAAATCAAATGATAACATACGGCGTGGATCCCCGGCCATCTCTTCATTGCATTTACCGATCTCTGCACACTAACATGGATTCTGCCAAAAATAGCGTTAATGTCCTCTTAATACTTCTATCCCAGACACTGCACATTATTTCTCCCTTTTACCTACCCGATTTACTCAGAGTCCTTTCCTTTATTGTGGTAACCAAAAACTGCGGAAATCAATACATTTTAAACATGGTGCTGGACGGTACTATCCAATGGATGTCTCAGACTACATTTATTCCTTCAGACGGCATTCCCCTTGCCCACAAAGTCATCAGAAAGATTATTGGAAGCAAATCTGACGATGTTGAGAAGATTGCTACAAGTGAATTTAAAACGAGCATCAGGAACCTTCACACAGACATCGCTATCGCATTTAATGTGGCCAAATTAGCAGAAAGTTTTGATGAGTCCGAGTACAAGAATATCTTTACATTTATTGACACTATAAACATAAAATCGAAGCTGTCTTTTTGCCGACGAATGAATCTGTTTCTACGGTCGATTTTCTTATCTAAGGAACCAGCTCTTGATTGTTGGTTTAAAGTGTATCAGACAATTCTTTCCATCATTAAAAGTAGTGAGGACGTCGCTGTAAGCTTGCTGATGACATACATTTTCAAGTTAGCAAGTGAAACTAATCCCGAAGTTCAACTGGAACTTTTGAGGGGACTGCCATCGTTTGCGGTATCAAAGGTAATTGGGAATAGATTTCAAAGCATTTCAGATACAATTTTATAAATTGTTTCTAGGATAACATTCCAATGATTTTAAATACCATAAAAACGCTTACAACAGGACCAAATGCTGCTTTGGCTATGGATTTATACCTACGTGTTTGGAAATTAGAGGTGATTCAACTCCCCATTTGATCTCAGAGGACTTACAGTTATTGTTCTCGTTTCAGACGAGGACTTATCCGTTTTTAATTAAATTTCTGACTGAACAGAAAAGCAGAAATTGGGAAATGAACATTACTAAGGCATATACTATTCGCGAAATATGTCTAGAAAAGTAAGTTATAACTAAATCTTGTGAAATTCACAGGGAAAAACTCTAAAAAAAATGTTCATATGAATAGGAAATTTCTATCTAGATGAAACAATGTTTCGATCACAATAAGTCAATTAGATCGAATTATTCAAATGACTTCTGACTACTCATTGTGATTGTCTTCGCCAGGCACGTCCATCGGTACTTGATGTAATCGGAGCCCTTTCTTTGTTTCATCTGATCAGAAATTTTTTCAACAGGTGTTTTTAAAACTGCGCAGTCCGAGTATGTGATAGTTTAAATTTTCATGCTAACGGCATACAATTATGTCTGAACATGCATAAATTCTAATCTAGATAAAATCTTCACTTGGTCCAAAAATAACCGTTGAAAATCTTGGGAATTATGACTTCAGTTTTTACAATAATGGATTAGTCGAGTCCAATGTTATCAGTACTTTTGAATGGTGTTGTTTTGCCAATGGCGTACAAGGTAACTGACCTCGGAGTTGTACTGAATAATCATACGAAATGTTACAATAATATTAAAACGAGACTAGGTAGAATATATGGTTGACTGCAAAGCTGTGGCTCTCGCCGAACATTTTACCACGGAATACTCGGTTGAAATTAGTAAAGTCGCTAATTTTGCTGCCACATATCACTTTTGGAAGCTTGGTTTATCCCAAATCAGATAGCGTCTGTGTACGTAAAATGGAGATAGCCTTTAATGATTTCGTCTTTGGACTACGGAGGTTTGACCATGTTTCGCCTTATCGATCTCAAGTGCTCAAAAGCTTTCGTGAGAAAAATGTATGCAAAAATAAATTTAGTAAGAGAGAGTTTCACGCATATGTGCGGGGTTGGCAGCGAATCTGTTAAATCGAATAACCCAGGTTATCTCAAAGAACTCTTCAAATTTACAGCTTCACAACGTGATAAAAATCTATTAATACCGCATTTTCATAAAATTGTTATGGAGCGTTTTTATCTTATCCAAGTCACTCGTTTTCTTTAAATATTCAATTGGCCTGCACCACCGAATCATTTATAACTTTCGTTAAAAATCATTTTGTATAGTATAGTTACTTCTTTTAATATTATTATTATTGTCTTGGTTTGGAAAGTTAAGTACATAGTTAGGTGAGTTGAACTTACATTAAATTTTGAATTTTCCAGTTTATTTTTCTGCATTTATTATTGTTGGTGTTTTTTAGCATTTTCTTTAACCGCTATTTTATTTAGTACATCAACCCAGCAATCAATTATTGCTTCATTGAGTTATTAAAAATTTGTTAAAACCCAACTAGAAGAAGTGCCACTTTATTTTCAGGCCAACCCAATACGGTCCAGACTTGGTTATGCATCTTTCAAACATTTTAAATACATCTTCCAATGAGGAGGGCAGTCTTGCAACATCTATGGCCTTAGATGCAATAGTAGCTCTTTGTGAAAGTAACACCGTTAATATAATTTCTACCTGGAAAGCCTTAAGTGGAAAGTTCAGACATGAGAGAAGAGTTAGTGTACTTAAGAGTCTTTATAAATTATTCGCTCAAGTACCGCTGCTACCGTCACCAACACCAGAATACGATAGACTGGTAGACGAATGTCTTGATCAGTTATGGTTGGTAGTATCTGAATCAAATGAAGTTGAGCTAATTAAAGAAGCCCTAAAAACTCTAAAGAATTACAAACTTAACACCACAATGACTCTAAGACATATCCCTGCAAAATTTAAAGAAAACGTAGTACATATGGAGGGGGGATATACAAAAGGATACGTTTCAGACAGAAATTATATTCCCAACTTTGATGAAATCCCAGGAGAATGTTGGGTACAACTTTTACAAAAAGTGAAACCCGATTGTGCACGAGAAGCTGCCGACCTTATTTCTCACTACATTAGCGAAGAAATCAGTACATATCGTAGTGGAATATATCAGATACCAGAGGGAAAACCAGAGCCCCGAAAACTTACCGGTCTTTTTGTAAAGAGTCCTCTACGAGCCATCATAAATTATTTAGTAGGACAATCAAGATTTGGTGATCATATAACTGAGCCCGTTGCTGTTACCAGTGCCTTGCGTTCTATTTCAAATAAATTCTCCAAGCCTATACCGCCACTTGATTGGTGCTTCCTTCATACGTTTTTTCATCTAAATTTCGAGACCCGAAAGTACTGCATTCTGATAGCAAAAAACCAGGTCTTACACTCTGGAACAGCGAAACGATTGCTAGAGAACTTTTTAGTCGAATTTGAACCTAACATTTTTGAGGAGGATTTGTTGCTTTTATTCAGAATTCTACCTGAAATTGCGAACGGAGTTAGTTTATCTATTTTGAAAGCATTCGCTGAAAAAATTGCCATTTACTGCTTTAAGGAATCACAGTTGAACGGATTTGTGGAAGGTGATTTTTCTTTTTCTTTAAGACGCTGAATTATCCACTAAACAGTTTCCATTTCAGGTTGCCTTTTTGAAAAATTCTTGGACAGTGTTAAATCGGTCTTCCTTAATAAAATCGAGTCTCCTGAAGTGCAAGATATTTTCACGTTGATCACAGAACGATACATTGACTCAATGGATTTAGAGTCGCGGGTAAGTGTTTTTTTTATATCAGTTCCAAGTTAGATGCCGACTTGTCCATTAATTTTGAAAAATATCCAAATATAAAGTCGTATTGTCCACATTAACTCTCTAATTGTCCAAACCAAATGTCGGCCTGTCCAAATTAAATATCAAAGGTTGTAACTACCTTTCCAATTTCCCATTTGAGTCTTTCAAAACAAAGATCAACAACTATTCGTTTCCAATAAAACCATTATGAGTGAAAGCGAAAATGCAAGTGGCAGCACTTCTTGTAAGCCTTCACATAGAAAGTACCAAAGAATTACCCAACGAGCAAAGATCTTTTAATAAAGTTGTATGAAGAAGAGCGATCTGTTGTGAATGCTGCCCTTTTTGGTGAAGGGAACAGAGGTGCTTTTTTTATTTTGCTTTGAAGACAATTTTTGCCTTAAAAGATTAAAATGGGAAATTGGGAAGGTGATTACTGCGTTCGACATTTAATTTGAACATGTCGACATTTGGTTGGTTGGACAGATCGGCATTTAATTTGGACATACCGGTTTTTAAATACAACAAGCGAATATTTTGCTTGGGCAAGTAGACAGTTAGTATGAACAATTCGGCTTAATATGTATTTGGATATTTCTCAAAATTAATGGACGAGATTTTCACCGCAGTAAAAAATTTAAAACTCATTTTTTTAGCTTTTTGAGAGATATACTGAATTGGTCTCAGTGCTGCATCCAAATTCCATTGATGGCCTCACTTCACCTAACAACTGGTGGGAGGTCCCCGTGGCGAAATTGAAAAAAGCTACGATTATACGTTGCTACCTTGTGCTTTATAACAATCAAATTGACAATCCTCTTACATGGCTAAATCCTCTAATTGATGCTTATGCTACTTTGAAAGAGGAACAAACATTTTTCCTTCGTCATTTGGCTATCACTCTCTTTGCTTATAATGATGACAAGACCTCGTGTTCATGGATAATGGACTTATCCTTAAAGATACAAAGCTTACTGACGGACATTTCCAAAGAAGAAAAACAACAAAAACTTATTTTCCTATTAGATATTTACATTTTAAGTATTACTGCTCTGTCCGGATGTGCAGTTCTTCTTGGAAATTTGAACGTTGCAGCAACATCACGTGCAGCTAGAAACGAGATTTTCCCAGAAAGTTTACAAGTACTATGCGAACATATTTTTTGGAAGGAAAATGAAGCAAAGGTGAGACATTTGCAACTATTTCATGGTTGGGGGGCAGGAAATAATTTGTTTCTTGTTGCAGATTTATGAATTTCTCTACCATCTTTACAGGCAACAGACCATTTTGGATGAATACTCGAAAATATTTGAAAATGCCATAATTTGTTCAAGAAATAAAGTCTATTTTGATAATAAGGGTGTATGGACCAAGTACGTTGGAATGAGAAAGTAATACATTAGCTAAATTAGTTTGAAAAGTTCATGCAAAGTACAAAGCTGCCATTTTGTTATTGTTATTGTATGTCACATTTTACCACATGATGAAATATATTTATGGAACACCAAAAATTACAAAAATATGATTTTATCCTACTAAAGATGGCACAGAGGTAAGACACGATTGCACTTTCCTGTTATCTATAATTTTACGGGATTCGCTGGGGTTTTGTTTAACAATAGTATTTTATTTAGTGCGTAACAATTAATTTAAAATTATTATCTATATGTTTAGGAATACCGTTTTCTTTTGAGATACGCGCTTTTTTGTTGCCTCTTAAAACATCTGAAGCGCTTTGTCCGTCTGTTATTAGTGGTTTCTATGTCTAAAGCCCGATGTACATTAATTAGAGTATTTCGCCCTATGCAACGCTTCGGTATACCATTCGGCTATACCAGCGAGGTAAGGTTAAAGGTGCCTACAATAGTTTACGAATTATTTTTTTTTTCATTAATACGCTTAATTGTTTTTTCTTCTTTGATTTTCTGTACCACTTGTGACATTGATTGGAGTTGTAGTTTTGAATGGACATAAAAATAGCTCTGTTCGGCGAAGCTGCTCCAAACAGAGCAGAATTCTGATCCGAGTGAAAAAGAGCAGCAAATAAAAAATTGCTATTAAATATAGTGAGAAAGTGCTTTGAAAATGCAGTTTTCGAATCGAAAACTCCCAATATTGTAAAAGATAATATTGTGTTAGGAATTTGCTTTTAGATTCTGGTACCCCGCTACTCAGAGACAGGACGCCTAATCATACCCATTTTGTTATTATATCTGGGTAAATTCTAAGATAAGGCTGAAGTGTATACTTGTAATCGGCCTCGGTTCCGCTGAAGAGACTGCGCTGAAATCGATATTAAATGAACGGGAATATGACACCGAAAAGAACACAAAAGAAAAACCATGGTTTTTTTGCTTATTAATCCCAACGACGCGTTGTACTAGGCAGAATTAATTAAACCTGACTTACATAATTCCGAACCACGACCGAATCAGAGTTTTTTTTGTATGACGGCATATTTTATTATCTCTATCCCTTATATATATATATGTACCCTCCCTTCTTTCGACAGTACGACATATGTATCGATGATTTGGTTTTTTTGGTAAGAATTGCTCAAATTAAGGTCCATTTCAAAGTGGCGACATACGTAACCTCCGGTCTCCCGGTAACTTAAGCACCCGCGATTAGTTGAATATGCGGTTCCCAGCATTTTTCTAAATTTACCCCAGTTCTGGAGCCCATGAGATGTTTCTGATACCGAGAACCGACCCATCCGAAACTCTGTTGTGCATTTTACCAAGAAATTCAAAATTTGATCTCAAATCTTAAAAATTAAAAAAAATTTGTGTCGGTTGTTGTCCCTGCTACAAACAAAAGATAATTCGCTTCCTTACCATAATCTTTTCTGTCCAATATTTATCGTCTTAACTGTAACGACGTACTTCTCATTTAGCGGAAGGCCGCGAAGTCGACAGCAACAGCTGAATATCTGAATTCTCTCATCATCGGTTTTGACATTTCTGCAGGTTGTCGTTTTGATAATTTTTGTTGTGGTAATTTCCGAATTGTTGACTAGTTACTGAGTGAAATGTGCAATTTTAATTAATACTAAAATTTAACTTTTAATCATTCAAAATTTCTGAACTAACTGAATAAGAGTTTTAATTGGTTTAAGGAGTGGAAAGTTCATTGCAATGGACGATATCAAACTGTCAAAGGTAAGTTTACATTTTGCATTTCTAATTTTCTTAAATATCAATTATTTTCCGGAGATTGTCTTGAATTTGTGAAATAAACAGTGAAAGTGTCGCAAGCGACACAATTGAAATGTGTTCTTAAAGCAAAACTTCTTGCAAAAATGGTCAAATTTGCGATGCATATTGTACATGAAATGAAACTGAAGCTCCCCTAAAAAAGTAGATTAAATAATTAAAAAGTGGAAGTTTTTACATAGATTAAAGAATTTCAATCCGTCACTAGCTTATCAAACGTAAAGATAAGCAGAAACATAAAAAGCACGACTCTTGGGATCTATTACGACAAATTCGCAAAGCCAGTAAAATAATTTAACATGCCGGTGTCAGCAAATTTGCAATTAAATTAATTTCATTACGGTTTGGATTTTCCTCTTCTCATCAAGTCGGCAAGGCGTTAACACCTACTACTGTTTCGTTAATTGAATTTTTCAACTTATAAAAAATCGGGGTTTTCTAGAATTGCTTGTGGTTTCGTGTACACTAATGCAATTTTATTAAGTGATATTGCACTATACTTGTTTGCTGTGTACTCTGAAGGCGCGTGCCATTTGGAGGAGCCCATTAATTGGCATGAATGAACCCTTAAAACGATATTAAAAGAATGAAAACATGGAATTTATAGATTTCACACATGAAAAACCTTGATCACAACATCAATGAATTGTTACGCTTGTTATTCCTTGTTAAGTGGGCGCAATAAAATCATATACAGTCAATAAGTCACAAGATTTAATTCTTTAACAATTGTTACAGCCCAATTACAATTGAGGGACTGAACTTTATAAAGGAGTGGCCAAACGTGCTGCAGTTCATGCCAAGACCAAAACTTCATTTCATTTCGAATTCATTGGAGATTCCTTTAACAATTAGCACAAATATTAGGTCGTATCAGATGCAATGTAAGCCCCAGTTTGTATTTTCTAAGGAATTTTTAATTTCCTATTTTTTAACGAGCCTTTTTTTAACACGTTTATAATGGCGCTTTTAAATAATTCTCTTAAATTTTCTGTGAGCCAGTGGTGGCTCACGTCGGTGTGAACGTGTTTATAGGTCAAATTCGTTCTCTTTTCTAGTATGACTTGAATGATGAATATCGTAGTGCATGGATGGGTCTGAAAACGTTATTAGTATGCATGTTGTCTTATTTGGGAAAGTTATACTATCGACCTACAATTGAATCACTTAGCTTAAATGGAGTACATGAATACAGAACGAGATATATTTCCCTTTTACTGTTATTTGTGTTTGATTCTAAAAAAA
>QYTT01091461.1:20344-32296 GCA_006980735.1 Dasypogon diadema
TAAGAAAGAAATTAGGTTGTCATGTGGACCCACCCGAAGAAAAGCGAGGAACACTCTGACGGTGAGTTTCTGTGACTTCTGTGCACAGGAGCTCTGGATTTCACCTTAAATGGATAGGATTCATATAGAATGGTACGTACAGACTGTACTCGCAGGATACTGAGACGACGCGACGGAGCACTTTGTGCGCGACTGTCTGGTCTTGGCACTGGTACAGGTAGCATGGGAAACGTCAAAATTAGGGAAAACTATTAGGAATACACATGTCAGTTAAGACAGCTCTTGGCAGAGGGACGAAAAAGAACTCGAATTTTGAATTATTTTGAATTAAATTTAATGGGAGCTATCTTCTATAAACAAAATTTGATAAAATTTTGGGCAATAAAAATACTTAAAGAACGGTATATATAGTTAAATGTTAAACTACTCCAAACAGTACTTCAAATCTAAACATAAGCTGGAAAGAACCCAATTACTACTCTTATACTCTTCAGGTTCAACTCTCCACGCGACTTTACAGTGAAATCTATCAGACTGATTAAATTCGCATCTCTGCTGTGCCGTTAGCTGACATTTTAATTAAATAATATTAATGCACTTTATTCATGCGATGTGGCCGTAGGGGTAGAGTTATCTCTCAGGGTGAATACACAAAAATACTAGACCGAGTAAATCTCATTCAAACCTATGCAGCGTGAATGGAAGGAAAGGACTGACAGAGGAAAAAAAAATTATATTTTGTAAGAAGTGAAACTTTGCAGAGGTATAAGAGAAAGTTTCTGAAATAAAGTAACAAGGACGAAAAATAGGATCCGGGGAACTTGAGGAATTCCAACATCAATTGAATAAATCTTCAAGAAATTCTCGAAAAAATCTCCTTCTTCGTCGGTCAGGAATATGTGCTCTAGAATTTTTCATGGAAGTTATGGAGCATACTTGGACACATTCATATTTCAGTGGGGGCAATAAATATGCTCAAAATGTAATTTAGGGATCCATAACTTTTCGCTCATTCCACAGTTTTATTTGTTCCCATATTCCGCCCCATATCAAGGCTAGGAATTATATCATTTTGCGGAGTCGCGAAATTTATGCAGACGTTGATTGGATTCAGTTCCTAGTAATGTGTTCTGATAATCTGTTAAAATCACTAAAAATACTTTGTAACAAATTTGTAAGGGAAAAGTGGGGTAAGTTGGACATTTGTTGGGAAAAATTGATCATTTTCGGGAAATGTCAGCACGTTTAGTAGACGAATTCCTATTTCATCACAACGATTTCGTCCTGAAAGGTTACTCCTTATTTCACGACAAAGCCTTCATATTAAACAGTTGGCACAGAAAGGGCGAACACTTCACCCGAGAAGGAAAGAAGTGAGCGAATTAATACATCAATCGTGGAACAGTGTAAGAATTCTGCGAAGTGCTATTGAAAGGCGGAAGGGAGACAATAAATCTTTAAAGCTATTGCATTAAAGGAAAGTGTTTCCTTTTGGGCTTAAATCTTTTCTATTGTGCTTCAAAAGAATTGAAATTCTGCCTTCGTATAGGAAACAATATGTCAAGCCTTCGTATTCGTCCTTATCCACGACAGACACTTTATCGATGTCAGGGTTCACAAAAAAGGAGCAAAGAAATGAATTATTTATATCAACGCTTGTTATTATTGGCGCTGGCAATTGATACACATCACCTTTTTCCACGAACATCCCGAATTTGATAAGGGTATACCTGCCAACATTCTGAAAATATTCCAGTTTTGCTCATAAAAGATAAGTAGAAAATGATGAATGTCTAGATAATTGATGTATGTATAAACGAATAGATTTGCACTTACAGCTGCCAACGTATCCTGAGATGATGGGAGGGATACAATATTTCATAAATGTCAGAGGATTCATGATTGTAAAAAATACGTACATACGGGTGAACTTTTGACTATAGTTTCAAGTGGGCTTATTAACGCCGCGAAAGGAATTTTTGTTGTGGGTATTTAACAAATTAAAATTTCTTTTTGCGTATATATTACAACAGTTTTAAGTCAATCTTGTCTTTAAATAAAAATGCACAGGAGACTTATGGGTAAATTGTTATTTTAATATTGTACCAAAAATACCTTTAGGAGGTTAATACCCATGTGGAATCATAGCCTAAACTAGATAATCGTTCTATGTATAAAAATAGGAGCTGCAGCTCGCAACATCTCAACGATAGACTCCTGACGAACCGGCGAACCCACGTGGACCCAACAGCAATGTGTCGACGCTGCCATTTTTTTATGTGGATTTCTATAGATACTGGTTGAGCTAACTGCTCCCAATATACGGAGCAGGTATAGTCCTTGCACTGTCCTCTAAATTGTAAAGTTGCAATCTGTTCCCAAAGCCTTGTATCACAGTTCTCACCTACTGCTCTTTGGCGGGTTAATAAAACCAAGTAGTCCTTATTTCCGTTCTCCTTAGTTCCAACTGAATATGTAGCTGGGCGATCGCGAGATTTTTCTTTTCCTAATGAAGGGGCCATATCCCGTTGCATAAATTTGATGCATAGCATAGCAGAGGAGCATCTAATCATAGCAAACGCACGAGCTCTTTATCTATTGGTGATAAAATGTCTATCTGGGTGGATCTCCTGAGAACTTTCCCATTTTTGTGCTGATGGTGAAGATCCGCATAACTCCTCCTATGTCTAATCATATGCGGAATCTATCCTCTAATCCTTGTGCCAACTCCATGCCTCTGCATAAGGCAGGAAATTTTTGAAAGCACTTCAACTTCACAATAATATAAGATTTACATATACAGGGTGTATGGTATTAAAACGGCAATACGTTGGCAAATGGTAGGGAATGTTAAGACAAAGAAAATATTGTATGGGAGGGGGGAATCGGAAATGCTTCGTTTAGGAGGGAGAGGGGAATTTCCATATTCAGACACTAGCTTCACTGAACACCTTGTAACTTTTTTACCGAGAGCCGCATGACCAATATTTAGATGCTGTTCCATAGAGAACCCTTCACTTGTTCCAAAGAGCCTACAAACTCCTCTATGGCCCTCTCTGACCGGGAGCTATAAATCCTTAAATTTCAAAAATTGGTCAAATTTCAAGTGATTTTTTCAAATTTTGGGGGTTTTCCTGCCAAAATGCCCCATCAACCTACCATTTTTACTGATTATTTGAATTCCTCTAAACTTCCCCTTTATTTTGGTATATGACTTGTGTGCAGTTATTTCATAGCCTATGGAGGATGTAGGGCAGTATGTAAGTCCCCTTCAGGGTATTTAATTGCTTACTTGGTACCTGCTCTGAACTAATTGTTACCTCCCTTCTTGGAAAAAATGTTGGTGGTTGTTAAATTTTATCTCCTAATTTTCGTGAAATTGTTTAAATAAGTACGTAATGGAATTGGGTACCGGCAGGCACTGGCCGCAATTGGATGAGGTATAAATAGGAGGCACCCAGGTTCTTGAACATCATTGCAGTGTTGTCCACTGCAGTAACGTTAAATTATAAAAAGTCCTCTTGAAATAAAGTAAAAATTAATTTATCGAAATGAGGTGTAAAACGTGTTTCAACCTAAAGTATCTCAATATACAATATAGATTTCATGTAATACCCAGAAGAATTCACAACTATTTCAATTATACTACCAAAGGAAAAATTGAGTTCACTTCAAAATGCAGTTGTAAGGGAAAATTTAAATACGATTGATATCCTGCCGCAATTTATTTCGGATTTATTTGCTAGAACCCTCGTTAGGTAAGCCTTATAGCCACTTGTTTGTATATTCACAACTACTCCAATTACACAAACTTTTGAGTGGCTCCTGAATAGGTCTAAGAAGTATGATGTTCGTTTATTTGAGGACCATCAGCGTTCAAATTTACTTAAGTGGATCTGTTTTACACCTTCACTAAATACATTATTCAGATGGTTTTCAAGATAATTTCAGATAAGGCGATGGCTTTGTGGCTACCAAAATATAGTTGGTCACAGAGGACGTAACCCGCATATGTTCTCGTATCTTAAATAGGGATCAATTAGGGAAACTTAGACCTTTTGAAAGATTGGGTAACTGTATATTAATAATAAATAATTTCTAGTCGTGTCAAGTTGTGAGCAACTTTATGTCTCTAAGACGTCAAAAGTGATTTGGGCTCGTGTACTTAGAAACTAATTTTCGACAGTTATAATTGGCAGTCCCGAAGGCGCTGTCAAAGGGGATATATGAATTAAGTGGATGAACACTTCGTTGAGTTTGGTACAAGTAGTCTAGGAGTATCACGACACTTTAAGTGTTAATTGGAAGCTTTATACGGGGTTGTAAAGCTAATACTTTGGGTCTCGGACTTCTATAGAATTACATATGGCTGTATGCAAATTTAATAATCAGGTGAGCATGGGTTAATGTCCTGTGGCATTTATAAATCTTTTTTAATAATTGTAGTTAATTGTTTTTGGTAGTGACGACGTACATTCTTATTTTTTTAATGAAATATCGAAAAGGCGACTTTCTAACAGATTAAAAACAGAAAAACAACAAAATCACAAAATATGTTAATATATATTTTGAAAATTTTTCAATAGTGCAAGCAATTTTAAAATGAAATCACGAGTGTCTCTTGTAATTTTTAACACTAACTTCTTTATAATGTGAACAAATAAATGCTCGATAATGTGCACTAATTTGCTATTAGAATAAAGTGGAAATTACTTTCGTTTTTATCTTTGATTTATTTCTTATGCTGGTTTTAGAGAATTTTTTGGTTGATGCATTTCCTTACTCATCTCCCACAGAAAAGGGCGGCAAAATACAATACGAACTGTATCAACTGCAAATCACATCAGGAAGGCAAAGCTTATCACCGATCTAATCAAAGATTTACAGTGTGTTTCAAAAAAACGTGTCTGAGAAAAGTGCATCAAAGGCCCTGTTGCATTCATATTTACTTCAAGAAGTTTACATTAATATATGTTTCGTAATTATCTTAATATGGAGTCCATTCACCATTGCTTGACATCTTTTGATGTCATGATCTACGTTCAGACCTCCCCAAATCTGCTTTAAACTGCGAATAAGTTTCCGCGTGGAGGATTATTTTTTTTTCCTTTTAATTTTGTTATCATTAGTGATCACAGATTTTCAATGCGACGGCCACTCCAAAGTTTTAATCCGATTTTATTCTTTCCAAGACTTGCAGAGGAGGTTGAGATGTTTGGGATCATTGTCTTCTTCTAAAATCCAATCATCATTGTGAGTTCCATATAATATTTAATTCTGCAGACTTCAGTAATCCCTTCTTGTACAAATGCAGCATGGATTCAGCATCAAGGTTTCTAGTAAAGACAATTAACTTTCCGTATCCCTTTTCAGAAAAACACCCATACACATGCATCTTTGCGCGGTGTTTAACCATACGTTGCACTAATATTTCATCAATTTTTGCCCAACCCTTCGTCGGTAAATATAGCTTTGCTCCAATCACGGTTCAAATCCTCATTTTCGATTTGTTTTTCTGTCAGCAGTGGTTTAGGGTTTGTGCTCCTGTTTTTGATCCCATATTCTTCGAGTGATATTGTCTTGGGCCAATTCACTCTGTCCTTCACGCAGCGTTAAATGCTGTTTTCGCCGAAACAAATAAGCTATAATAATAGTCTTGACTTACCATTTGATTGTAGCACAGGTTTTTCCATGTCCTGGCAGGTCATTTACATGTTGAGTTCCTTTAAAACACCGTACAAATGTTCACGCAAAGTTCGCACTCTTATACTTGGTTCCTGCCGCTATTGATATTCTAGGTCCCATAGGATGACTACATAAAAATACCACCTCAAATCGTTATGCATACACCGCAAATGACTTCGTCATTCTTATCAGAAGAAGAAACGATCAGGAAGTTTTTTTCAAATGCCTCTATCACTTATGAACCGGATCTTCTATAGAACCGCCTGAATACTCTTAAACAATTGGCACAATATAATAAATTCACGTTGATATGTGTAAGCATAGAAGTTTTAAGGGAAGTGAAGCTGCAGACCATCTTGCATAACGTACCGTTTTCCTCCTCCTTTGTTACGTCTGAACATAGTCCCCAAAAGCTCTTTTTTCGATTTATATCTGTAAAATTTTGCCTAATTTGCAACATTTGTCAGATTAAAATTTCCCAAACTTTTTAAGATTTTCTTCCGCCTAAGCTGTATTGTATGTATTATAGGGTTGTCCCCTGATCCGAGGCAACCCTTAAAAATCAATCAATCAACTGCTTAACACGTTCACGCCGGCGCTTTATTAGTAAGACAGCTTTCTCAATTTGTATTTAATTTTTCGTGTAATTTTCTCTTAAAGTTCTTGCGTGTGCCACCGGTGGTTCACGCCGGCGTGAACGTGTTAAAGATGGAACTAATCATGAACTTCTTAGGGTTTTAATATTCTAACGACATACATATCTGTAAATATAGAGTGAAAAACAAACGAAACACACAACTATACCATATTAACACCCTACATACATCACATCACCTAAATTTATTCTATGCTTTTTAATTTCCATTTATAGTTGCCGAAAATATAATCAAAAACTTAATAATTTTTACATATTTTTGTTGCTCTGTTTTCTCTAACTCGAAAACTGAAAGTAAACATTAACTTGTTGAAACTTGACCAGAAGAAGTACAGAGTTTTCCAGTTAATGGATGAGCACTTACACTTGCTTGGGTTTAAATTAAATCGAACAAGTTTACAGCAATTTAATAAGGTACTCAATCCATATTAAAAAACTTTGGTTTCGTCTGTACGTCACATTTCCAAGAACTAATTTATAATTCATATCTACCTCCATAAATTTAGAAATGATCAGTATCTCAGAAATTGTAATTGATATTGGAAATTTGACTCTTACCGCCAGATGTGTTCAATTTAATAAACTTTTAGAATCAATAGCAGGGGCACATATGAGCCAGAAATATTTCAGGTGGTGGAAAATTGGACTAAAATTGGAGGAAAACATCAGTTAAAGGAATTAATATAATTCAAAAATAATATATTGATCGGTAGCACATTGCATTGCGGAAAACAGCCGAGGATTTCTTCTTTTTCTTCTAAGGGAAGTTTTGTGTTTTTAATAAAAATATAATTACTCAAGGATTTTTTTATGAATGAAGCCATTCCCTAAGTAATGTAATATTTATGCAGTTGTTTACTAAAATTTTACTTCTATAAAGGCCCGTATGTTGAAAAATTGTGTTTACGAGGTGAGAATCTTTTTTCTAGTCCGTAAAAACTGTCTTCGTTTTCTACCATCAAACGATAGATGGATGGATGGTAAGATAAGTGCTGACGTCTCACTACAAAACGCGTTGTATTCTGGATGTAGTTTCAGTTAACTATTATCACGCATTATAAATACCTAAACCTAAGTGGGGACTGCAGTGCAAAATATGTGTGCAACTAACGAGCTGATAGCGACAGACTCTACTGCAGGAAAAACCCACTGGAAATACATGTGCCTCTATGCGTTTGTGGTTGAACGATGCTACCATCTCTACACTCCTCTCGTCTTAACACATTGCGGACCAAACACGAGAATTCTCGTTTTCACCAACGCGTACAAATAGCCACTGTTGAAATATTGCTGGTCCGCAATGTGTTAAAATTATATATATCCCATTGCCGACTGCTGTACTCCAACCTGTCTTGACATCCAGGCTTACGTTGCAAGCTGACCTTCTGACTTAATTATTGGTGAAGTTTTCCGAAGAACTCCATTCTTCTGGCTCTGTTTTACATTGACTTCTTTAGATGAATCATTACAGCATCTCTTCTTATTGAGATCTTCACTAGTTCGCGGCAGTTTCATCCTGAACCTAATTCCTCTACTAAAGAGATTACACTACGCATTTGGTTGTGATGCCTTCGAGTAAAGCCTTTGATTGTTTGTACATGATGCAATTTCCTACCTACTCAAGTAAAAATAGTTGGATATATTCACTTTGATTCACATGAAAAAATTGCGGATATTTGCCCTTTGATTGACAAAAAATTTCGGGATTAAAATGTCAATATTTCTTGGTCTTGAAGATTTCAATTTCAACTAAAATTTCTTGGTGCTGCCATTGGAAAATAAGGCGATATAAAAACTCGGGGAACCGAAAATGCAAACAATTCGAGACGGGTGAACTTAAACTTAATTTTACAACTAACATATTCAATTTCAACAGACATTTTACCATTATTTCTTTTAAAAACACCAAGGACCTTTTTTAAAACACTTTAACTTCCCTGAAAAATGATTTTCCGGCTGAATATCGTCGATTGTTTTTACAACACAATCCAGCGCATTTCATGGTAAAAATTCCACGTTTTTTGGTCTTTATTAAAAATTATCTTTTGTAGTAAACAAACTGTCACTATGTTTTATCTTCCCACAACACTTGCACTTTCTAATTTAGGTAAGAATTCACAAAAAGCACTTTACTTCGCAGTTTGAAATCATCAAAACAACAAAATAACATCGAGAAGCATCAAATACGGCGATACCTTCTTTGCCCGTTTTAACCCTTGCCGACATGTGCAAGTGCTTATCACATGTACACGGATTTACACATGAAGGCCTTAAGTAATAAATAGCAGCCAATGAACTTCTGCACCGCAAAAATATTTGTTTTTTTTATTTCGTGAATTTGTTTATATTTTTCTGTTTGACTAAGGGCATTCAGTATGTAAAGGGATGTAAAAGAAGCTCTGCGAAGAATCTACGTCTAGAATAGGAACCTTGATATACGATTATTGTATGCATACAGACCAATGCTAGTAACAAATTTGAATTAATTTCCACCACCTCTCCTTATGAATAGAGCTTTCAGAACTGGGAGTGGTATTGCTCGTTAAAAGCTCTTGGGTGGAAAATGAAATATTCCATTTCTCCCGCTTTATCTTTCTTTAATTTTGATCGAGGTGTAGGTACCTACTCTTTTAACTACCAACAATCCTATTGCCTTACCCTTACGGAAACATCTATGAATCCTGCTCCTAATAATTTGTCAATTTTTAGTACCAAGTGTAGTATTCCTTCCTCCCTTTTGTGTTAAACGGAGTATACTGTGGACGCATTATCTATCCCACTCCTAGAACAGCTCAAGTTCCTCCCAAATTTTAATTTATTATTTACAGAACTTTAAGACAAAAGAGACAGTAGAAGAAACAGTATGCAAATGCATTGAATTAGGAATGTACTCTCAATAGAAAAGTCTGTTAGCTTTCTGCAATTGCTCAGCTATAAAGGAACTCACCTGCTAATCCTTTAGGAAGGTGCGATGAAGACTGCAATTGTGAGACAATTCATGAAAAATCTCTTATTTCGCATTTCAAACATTCTGTGATAAAAGCAATGATATTGCACACACCTCAGTTAATACTGAGTTTCCGAATTGAATTTCTGGGGAACGTTGAAGTGAGTAGTCTTGTTTTCCTTTGCAGGTGAATATCATTTACATATTTGTATGCAGTGCTTATGGAAAGGAGTATTCCCAGCCATTCCATGTGCAAATTCATTGTACAAAGAACGTTATAATGTTTAGCAGCGTCGGTCGATAGTATGCATTTATGCAAGTTAACACATAACTCTAAAATTCAGTGCGCTGTAAACTCTACCCTAAATAATGTCGTCAAAACCGATGGCGGATGGGATGGTGGAAAATATGTCGATATAGATTTTCCCATGAATTATTAGTTACGAGCAAATTTTCGTTTGTCATGTGTGTTGTTGAAATTTCGAAGGGGATTCTCGTTGGCTCTTATCGTCAAGTACGTCTTGTGGTGGAAGAAGTAACGATTTTAATATTTAAATATTTCTTAAGGGACTTAAAAGGATGCATAAAATGTATTATGTACAGTGCATTATGGATTTAATATTCTAATGGGATCCCTACTGCTTATCGTACAGAATACCGAATATTTGAAAATGCTTTATAGGTTCAGAATAAGGAGATTTTCAACCCTTATCGAAGTACCGTATAGAAGTCGTGGAGATTTTACGAACACCATTTCAAGTATATATTAGAAGAAGAATTTTCATTTTACATAAATTAAGATGAAAATGTTAGAAAAATACTTTAGGATGTGCACAAAATTGAGAACCAGATAGATAGACACAATTGACATCCAGAAATATAAAATAAATGAACTTGAAAAATTCTGGATTCACTTTAATAGATGTCGAACTTACATATAAGGAAATAATATAATTTACAATATCTCGTTTAAGTTAAATATAAGAAGCCCAATGGACAGAACTGAATTTAAATGAATCTAATTTAAAGTCGTTCGAAATGATTAGCTCGAGGAAACACCTCAAGCTTATCTCTTTTGGATTTACATTCTAACATCATACCTGGAGTAAACTCTCCCTTCATTTCCTTTTTACACTTTCTTTCAAAGCCTTTACACTTATGAAAGCTCTTGGTGTTAATCCGTCTACAAGACAACTACTTGAAAAGGTTGAACAAGTCTTTTGTCTTCTCAGATTGTTCTTTTGAGAAACACAAAACGCTTGAAGGGATGCTTACATTAATGCAGGTGAAACACAGGTAAAAAACAATAGGACACCGCTCCCAACGGGTTCGAGTAAAATGTACCCAAAGAATAGCTTCAATTAAGAAAAGTTCTTTAGAATCCTCGTCATACACCGCGGAGTTGAGAATATTTTTGATGTAGTCTTTGCATCATCTGCACTAACTTCATCCAGAATTTTGTGCAAAACAGTTCAATTTGAAGAATAATTTTGCAGTTGTGGTGGTACGTTGAAATTTCCATCGAGAGTCTTTAAATTTCAAGGAGATAAATGCACGACTTGTTTATTCATTAAAAGTTTTGAGCTTGGCAGCTTTACTTGACTCTACAGCTCCACCAAACTTAATTTTTTCAAGGCCTTTGTTAAAATTTTGTATTTCGTGGGAATGTATGAACTTGGAAAGAAAATATAATAATATTTCTTTGTTTTTGAGCTTACGGACATTTTGTATCTTAATAATTTAAATAATAACAGATAAATCGTTAGAAACCACTGACTACTGTATTGGTTCACATAATGAGAGAACAATGGAGAAGAAGGAAACACACCAAGGAAATAATGGATTAAAGTGATTTGTGATTATTAATATTGTATTAATATCCCAAGTGAAACCCTTCTTTTTTCTGCTTAAAAAAGTATCATATAATCTCGATATCGATAATGCTCCCGACTGGGACTTTAAAAAAGAAATAAATTGCCGGTTTCATTTTAGAAATAAAAGATAAATAGATTGATGAAAGCTCTTGAGTTGTATAAATATCGCGACTACTTGATCTTTGATATTGTAAAAGCGGTCGTCAAGTTGTACTGATCCTTTTAATAAATTTCAAGCAAATTTACACAACCTGTGTAGAAAGTAAGAATAAATACGGAGTAGGCCGAGATTCAAACCCACATTCCGCGAAATAAGGCATTTGAATTTTTCTTATGCTTATAATTCGCACGAAGAATTGCAATAAAATGTATATAATCTAAAGCTTGGAACTATCGACATCTCATTTCGTCTCAAGTTATTTGACTGACCACAATCGCAGAATTTCTGCCTGGTATCCGCACTGACTTACCCGAAAGGATATAAACATTCACCACTGGCTTTCACCTACGGTAGTACGTGGATAATGGAACGCCACATCCCTTCCCCCTTGACAACATTACCCCTTAGTTAAGCCATTATAGATAAGATAGATTGGTGACATTGTATTAGGGACTAGGCAGGCACATTCGCTAAGGTAGCTTCATTATATTAGGGAACAGAAATCAAATCAAATAATAATGAAAGTCAATAAACACTGTTGGGGCTAATTCTGCCTCCGATGAGTTGACCTAGAACAACGTTAGGCAGAGTTTTCCCAGCGTCAGCGTCTGGGACTGGAGTCGGACCAGCG
>QYTT01091462.1:3483-16329 GCA_006980735.1 Dasypogon diadema
GAATATATATATATATATTCTTCATATTATATATGCATTACACACCCTTTTTGTAACAAAGATTATAGAGAAATGAACAAACATACTTTTGGAACTATTGAATTAGAGTACGATGAAATTATTTAGAGAACTCACTTATGAATTTGAAGTTTGTAAAGAAATAATAATAAAAAACACGATTTTTCAAAATAAAGTAAGTGTTGACATATGTTAATCATTTTAAAATATTTAATATAATACAATTTTGTAATGAAATACCATTGTAAAATTTAGTTAATTAGTAGTAAGTTATCATGCTCTGCTAATCGCAAAACTAAGGAAACATCAGATAAGCTAACTTTTCGCCACGGGGAGTGATGTAGCGGATGTAGCGACGAAATATTAACAACATCTATCTTATCATCATGAAATACGATGGTAGCGAAATGCACGATATGTGAACACGGCTTTAGGTTGAGGAGCGCCGGACTACACCCTGGAGCATCTCATTCATTCTTGGGGTTTCCGGTTTGTGTGGTAGCACGCTAGTTGTTAGGCTAATTATTAATTTTGTAATAAAGGTTTTATTATATGCGAAGTGCAGTGGTTTTTATTATAGTACGCTAACCGCAAGGCTCATTAATAATATTCAGCCGCGGGATCTTTGATGGAGAACCTGCGGGACAACAGTCGACACCCCCCGTCGTCAAAGGAGATGGACCAATTAGTTTGTTGACACACCAGAAGATCGATTATCGAAGCAACAAGGCTTTACGCACTTAAGACCTTTGTCACCGAACTTACGATGATACCAACATAGCTTGGAAGATCCCGTTGAACTCCTGGGCCTAGAAACTGCCGGCGACTTGGACCTAGCCCTAACGGACCTAGCTCCGAACGAATCGTCCCGCTTGGCAAGCTGTTCGACTCGTCTCGAGAGTTCAGAAACTTGTTTAGTCAAGAGACCGAAAACCTCATCCACTTTCTCATGAGAAACGGAGAACACCTGCGGTCTAATCGTGACCTCATTGATCTTGTCGGCCGACCGGGCCAACTCATCCAGCGGACCAGAACTGCAAGCAAGAATCGCTTGCGTACCAGAGGGTAGTTGTTGTAGCCACAGAGACTTAATGAGTTCATCGCCGAGCTTGCCGCCGTTTAGCGCCCGCATTTCTCTTAGCAACTGGGAGGGGGTTGAGCCACCCAGCTGCAAACCGCTCAGCAGCCGCTTCAAGTTTGCGTCGTCGTTATTGCCCAATCTCTCAATAATTGCATCTTTAAAAATTACGTACTTGTCACGATCTGGCGGATTGGCAATCAAGTCGCACACTACCTTATACAGCGACTCATCCAACGAACTGAGAAGATAGCAGAACTTAGTAGAATCTTGGTTAATACCCACCAAAGCAAACTGGGCCTCTAACTGGAGGAACCAAGCCCTAGGGTGTTGTCGCCAAAAAGGTATTGATTTTACGGAAACAACGCCGACTGAGAGAGGAGCCGTAGCAACAGCTGCTGGACCAACATCAGACCTAGCCGAGCCACTTGATGAAACGCCGGAGGAATCACAAGCCTCATTCTCCATGCTCAGCAATATTAAAAACGAAACTCCTGTAATCGAGCGACACGAAAGAAATAGATCGAAGATACAATTCGCAAACTTTATTGTGAAACATTCAGAGCCCTAAATCCAAAAGTTTACTCGGACAATAAAAGATATAAATATCCAAAAATTGGTTACACACAAAATACGTCTCCAAAAAGAATTCTTGTCGAAAAAAATCAACTCTAAACTCAACAAAATCGATAAATAGAATTAAAAGTTAAAAATTTGCTAAAAAAGGCGGCCAAAGATGACTCAAACAAAATTATTAAGTCAAATGAAAGAGGCGCAACAAAAAATGCAGCTCCCAACAAAACGAACACTTCACCTTACTCAGTTCATCAGCGTTAACAAAGTTTGAGCCACTAAACTTGAAAAAAAGATATCGCAATCAGCTCCGGTCGGAAACAGGTAGCTTGAAGTGACGTGTTCTGCAAAACCGGGAGTCTTGAGGAACTGGAACTCTGGAGTCTTGAGGAACTGGAACTCTGGAGTCTTGAGGAACTGGAAGGGCTGGAGCTGTAGCCAATCGGAACTGCGAACCGTGACGACCCTGATCACGTCGGGGTTACCAAAATGTGGGCGCTATAGCATGCAACCACTGTTAAAGTTAGTCTTCGCTGGTATGGAAGTCTCGAGATACTAAAGTCAAGACTGCCCTTGGTAATGGAGATGTATCTCACTCTTCAGTCGAGTTCCATATGTCGTCTTGCTGCTTGCACTCAGGATGCCAGAGTGAACAGATAGAATCCTGGTTGATGTCAAGTTCAGCTAGCTGTAGGTGGAGTACAATCGGGAAAGGAAGACAAATCTTGAGAATAGATTCGATTAAATGTTAATTCCTTCAGAAGCAAAACTGGCTCCGCTCAGGGGAGAATACGAATCACACAGGGATGCCTAGGAGGTTGTTGAACCGAAATTGTTAGGAAGCGTTGACTCTTGAGGGAATTCCGCTGTGGCTTAGAGATGATTCAGCTGACAAGAATCTTTTTAGGTTTCCTAGGTGGATATTTGAAGTCAAAGTAAACTTTCAGATGAACTCAGCTTCTCTAAAAAAAACTATTTGTTAGATTGAAACGCGTGCTTCCTTCACCAGAATGAAGAAAAAACAAAAAACAGCAGAGGCGCGACAAATCATAGCCAACTGCATGATTTCGAAATCGCTCGACCCTTGTGGTAGATTCGCCACAAAGCAAATTGAAAACACTACAAATGTTCAGATGCTGCCGAAAGCACGGCGCGCACCTGAACGCTGCCAAGCAGCTAACGCCACAAAACTGTACCGATTTCGATAAACAACAATAAAAATAAATTAATGCTTACTCTCAACCCTTTTGTTAGAAGATTCCATTGTTGAAGTTGAGATCTAAGGAGTTCCGCTTGTGACTTGGATAATTCAAGTTCCTTACTAACTCATTCAACTCTCCTTGTGTAGCCAAATGGTACCTTGCAGACGTCGACGTACAAAATCCAGGATCTGCTATTTCGGTAACATTGCTCTTCCTCATTGCTGATAGTGGTTCCTGTTTCCACAATTTTACTAGGTGCTGGTATTGGATGCTTCTCATCGTCTGGAAGAGGTCGCTGGCTGATAAAGCGTTGGTGTAGTTTATTGAGCCTTTCTTGCGAGAATTATATCCTACTGTTTTGTTAATATAAAAGTGAGAATCGCTATTATAGTCTTTTCGTTCAGTTCATTTCATTGGCACGCCAAATGATAAATTGACTACCGTCTACCGCTTCCCAATTCGGGTAAGTATTTGACAAAGATAACACATGAAACATGTGGTACCCACGATTTTACCGCGATTTTTACAGCAAGTCCAAAATACATTTGATATGCCCACTTAAAATATGCTCTTAATTTCTTAAATGAATCACAAACGTAGCAACAATTATTCGAGTGGCTTTGCTATTATTATTATTTGGCCAACGGTTTTTTCAGATTTGTTCATTGTATTTAGAAAGCATTATTATTATCATATATATATTAAGATATTTTGAATATACATTTGAGGTAAACAAATATGTGCTTAGAAACTAAAAAGTAGTACATTCTGTGAACACCGTTAGCTTTTATGACATAATTCTTTTCGGCATTCTTTCTATCCTTGTACGAGGCATTGTTGTTGATAGGAAAGTAGAATAAAATTCATCACTTTATAGTTTTTAATTGCAGTTTTGTATTAAAGTATAAACATTATAAAATTAATAAGATAATATTTCTTCGTAATTTATTTTATTATACATATTGTTGTTTTCCTTTTGTGTGTTAAAAAAAAAATAAAGAAACAAACATAGACACCGTTGTAATAGTTTTGTGTGTATCCTTCGTCAGCACTACTAACTGACCTATAGATGTCGTCAAATAAAATCTCGAGTCGGAAGCGTTTCTATCTTCCCAACAGAATTAACAAAGCTTCTTTCTTCTTAAAAACTTTATTGATCAAAGGACACAAAGAATAAACTTATGCAGATTGTTTTTTATATTTCTTAAGAAAATTTAAAGATTGCTGTAGCTAAACTTAACTTTACAGTTAGTAGGTTCTAACTAAACTGATTTTAGAAAGAATGACAGAAGATATAATACTTTTACAAAACAATAAAAAGGACAATGCTAAAAAAACCCAGGCCCGACACAAACGAAATCTAAGTCAGATTTTTAGTAATATTGAGCGATAAATATAAAAGTTTTTTCCCCTGGTGAACCTAAAAAATATATAGGCTCTAAGAACTAGTCAAACCAGATATATTACAGCATCTAGTATGCTACAGGTAATTAATAGAAATGGTTATTTTAGGAAACATAAAGTAAATCCTGCCAAAGAAAAATAGCAATTTCAATCATTTAGCCATCGACTTCAATGATGCCCTCTACACAGTATTTAATCACCTATTATTACTAAAAGCCTTAGATAAATTTCCTTTGTGTCGGGCTTGGGTTTTTTCTCCATACTAAATTAGCATTGTCCTTTCTAACGCTTACTAAAATACGTAATGAAAATTCCTGCACACGGTGCCTGGTTGCTAGGTAGAAAATCCCCAAAGTACAAACAACTCTACAAATGATTTTAAACCTGACAAATGCAATGTAGAGAACTAACCCTGAACGTGGCCAGTAGCTAGTCCCCGCGCAACGGATATGGTCAGCCGGTTACACCACACCGTCTTTTAGTCAGTGTGGATTTCTCCAACTTCGGAGGAACATTTGGACAACCAAAATGGAGCTGGAAGAGAAGAAAAATAACTCTTGAGCTCGGTCTGATCGTAATACGGATCACTTATTCACACGCCATATGCGCCACCCATCTCATTTTTGGATCTCATCTAATTTGTGTAGGAAACCATTGACAGTGGGAAATCGATATTGAGGTAGGACCTCTCAACACATTGAGATTAGACCCGTCTCAGCAAGTCAAGGGAGGAGCACCACAAGACTGTTTTCTTTTCACTTTCCAGACAATGAGAAGGAGCGCCGTCCTCAATGGCACCCCAAGTCAATGGTTAATTTTTACATTAATAAAATCACATAAATAGGTGTGCAGATGGCATTGGTCGTGTAGTTATTTATCCACTTAATTAAAATCACTACTAGACTCCCAAAAACTACTAAAACTACACCACCAGCTCACTACTTGTTGGCTGTTCAGACCAACATCACTGTTCAAGAAGAACCAACGATTTGGGATACAGGGATGCACAGAACTCTTAGCCTACCTCTTTCCTTATTTAATTTACATAAGTTTACATACCGTGTGCATTTCTGTCCCTTTATAGGCCTTTTCTTGTTTTCGCAATCATATTTCGCTCAATCCCTTTTTCTACGCACTTACCAACACTCATGCCGACTCATTATCCTTTTCTCCTTTTCAACTGAGCTTTCTACTCACACATTTCTTCAATTACTAGATCTACCCATACGGCGCCAACATGCTCAGTATCTATGTGGCGACATTTCTTTATTTTATTACCGAAATCCTTGACAAATGTTTTTCTTTTTTTAAAGGCATTTTCTGTTTTTTTTTTTTAAACTTCATGAGAGAACGGAGTCTAACTAAGTTTTAAAACATATTTATGTAAAGAGAATATTCTATAGTCTTACAAAAGTATAAAAGATCTACACTTCAAATCCCTTTCATAGCATTTACTAACTACCTATATCTCAAATTCCCAGAATCAACCCTCAAAAATTGTAAATTTCAGCCCTTATAGTTCCTTTGGAAACAACTTTTCAATTTATGTCATGTGAACATTTTGTAGCCATTTTTGAAAATTGTAAATGCAGTGTAATTAATATTAGTCATCGGTTGCCTGGAGAAACTAGGGAACTCACTGAATCTGCACAAATTTTTAATAAACATTCCCACAGCATACGTTCGAAGTTAATTTGACTTGAAAAATTTAATTCAATTTATAATATAAACTCCTGCCTTGCCACCACAGATTCATATATACTTTGGATATAGCCAAAGAATGAATTGAATAATGTTGAAGCTCTACAAATTCAGGCTTGATTTTTTTTAATTGCTTTTTCATTTTCCAGGGAATACAAAAATATGAAAAATTTTTACTTAATTCTGGTAGGAGCTGTAGCCGTCCATGTGTTGATGTTGATGTGGATATCTTGACATACTTTTGTTAATTGGATCTTACCCAAAAACATGATTTTGAGAAAAACGTGTTTAAAGTTTTGTATATCATTTTTGCGTACTGTACTAATCCGCCAAAGCGAACCATTTGCTCAAAAAGGTTCTACTCGGCTTTTCTTTCGTCTAGCGACAGTCGCTGGACGTCGCTCCGATTGGTCAGTTCGATGTTCGTCTTGGAAATTGATATACGTTTGTGTCTGCTTCCCAGTAGTCACTCCTATTACTAAAGGAATTTTCAAGATATGCCGAAATTTTTCATTAAAACAAGAAAGAAAGCTACAATTGGTTTAGACCAATTATGTTTTACCCTAGAAGTAGGGAAGAAAAGAAAATAATGCGTTTATAGCTATTTGTCTGCGGCTACTAATTCTTACAAATTCGCAGCTGAACTTTAAATTTGCAGGCAGTCGTACTATCCGCAACCTATCGACGCACACTTTGGCTTTAAAATTGGACCCACCATTTTGAATCTACAAAATTTCACTCCAGATTCGAAATCAGCGACCTCCAAAAACCCATATGGACTTATTTTCATGACAATCAAGGAACTCTTGAAAAAGTTAACATTTACGACCGCCATATTTGATCCGCCTGATGAATTCTTAAGCATTAACGTTAAATTCATAATCATCAGCCCCAAAATCCTATTATCCGTCATTTTGTCAACATTCCATTGACGTTTAAAAAATATTGTCCATCATATTGGATCCGCCATTTTGAATTTAAGAAATCCGACTCTGGATTCGCACTCAGCGACCTCGAAAACCTATTTATGCGTATTTTCATGACTGTCGTAAAAACTTTTGAAAAAAAAATGTACATTTCCAGCTTTAAAAAAAGACTTTCATGTGACAACCCTCTGAACGAGTTTGGTTAGTTTTCTGCCAGGATATTTAGATTTTACTAAAGTACTTGCATGCTAACTTTTTATCCATCTACTTAGAAGCGTTCTAGAAGGGAAGTATCGATTTTGTATTTGGCAGCTAGAGGTTTCATATGGCAACACTATGAAGGAGTTGTCATAATTGGCCCATTTACGAACATGATCTTTGATTTTTAATAAAGCATCTGTGTACCAAATTTCAAGCTTAAGGCGTTCTTGAGATAACTCGCAGACGGACATCTATTAAACGATTTCTTTTCTTCACCCATTAATGGCAATGTAGTTTTTTTTTCTGTGTATCATGAATGTTTTGATGCATTACAAACGTTTGCTCAAAGCTAAAATATTCTACACCCAGGGTGTAATGATTACTAGCAACAAAATGGCAAGTTAGACGATTAGTACTCTTGATAGGATGTGCTTTGAAGTGGTAATTAAAATCAACGTGTTTAGCCACTCTTTAACAACAAAACACATGTGTGGAGCAGTAGTCACTGCCTTAAGCTATAAGTAAAAAAAATTTTTTAATTTTAGATAATACCTACAACCTGGGAGGGCACACACTAGGGAAAATATTTGTTTATTTTAGTCAGAATTTATCTTTTTTTATTTTTCCCAGTTCTGTTAATGTACTCGAAAATAATTTGAACTTATGTTCAACCGCAATAAAACTTGATTTATCTTATTTTACCTATTTTCAAACAGGAATAACCTCATAACAAGTTGATATATATATAACTGTAGAGGAGAGTACAATTTGAGATCTCAGTAAACTTGAAACGTTAAATAAATAAATTAGTTAAAGATAAGCGTAATAGAAATAGGGGCTCTCCTCTTTTATACTTATTAATAGAAATATGAATGGAGTGTAATGAAAGTCTCTAGCATTAAATTAAGTTTCTAATAAAATCCTTTTGTATAATTCATTATGAAATTTGAAATATTTGAGCCGCCCACGGAATTCCTTACTTCCTCCTCTTTTCTATTCACAACTAGGTAACACGTGTACGATGTTATTCAGAAAATTGGATATCAAAACCAAGAAAATCCTGAAAAGCGTTTATCTCCATCCCAGAAAAAAACTATTTTTAGCAGATAAAGTTCTTAGGATGATTTTTTCTTATCGGTAATCCAAAGCTACACTTATGAGCGGCTGTTATATCGGCAATTTATATCCGATTCAATGTCTCAACGTGTCACTCCGTAACGAAATGATTATAGAAGGATTTCCCCTCTTTGTATTCCTCAACTGATCAATATTGGCTCGTTTGAAAAGAAAGCAAGTAAGATAAATACATAATTCAGGAGGAAATTACAATATTATCGGTTTATGAATCGATACCAGGGATGACTTCTTATTTTCTAGAAACGTTTTCATGTATGGCAGAATGTTTTAATTCAAATGGTATTAGTTCAGCTTTTAATTCCAGTTTTCAAAATCAAGAATTTTATTGTGGTGTCTAGAGAAAATATATTTATATCCTCTCGGAAGGGTAGTACTTTCTGTAAATTATCAGTCAATATGAAAATTAAATATATATACAATACCTAAATATTTTTCTGTAAAAATTTAGAAAATTTTGGGTGTGGAATCTGCGAATATGTATGTATATTTTGTCCTCCTGACTTTGTGCCAGATCGTCGTTTCGTCCTCCTGACTTTGTGCCAGATACCAGCAATTTTACGCGCATTGACGGCCATCCATGTGTAGCTGATATATCTCCCTTCTTCTCTGATGAAATTATTAATGCTCATAGCGACAGCCTTGCCTTTGATTTCACTGCAGGTCCAGACGGGGTGCCTCCAGCAGTGGTTAAGCCATGTTCCGGGGCTTTGGTTGTTCCCTTGCGCATTTTTTTCAAAAGTCTCTCAGTAGCGGATATTTTCCAAAACTATGGAAAACCTCCTTGATCATACCTATTCACAAAAAAGGTAATAGAAACGAGATTTCTAATTACAGACCTATAGCTAAATTGTCCTGTATGTCTAAACTGTTGGAATCCATTGTTTATTCCCAGTGGTCTCAACAATGCAAAAGTGTTCTCTCGGCTGCTCAGCATGGTTTGATATCAGGTAGGTCTACTACCACAAAATTACTTGAATTTACTTCTAATACCGTTACCGGTTTTGGTAAAAATTTGCAAACAGACTGTATTTATACAGGGGCCTTATTCACGAATTAGATTAGATTAAAATATTGGTCGTTATCGAATTTCCGGAATTCATGAATTCGATACTCGTAAAGATACCATTCGATATTCGTGTGAAACTTTGACGTTTACATTTGTCTTATCGTATTCAAGGCACTTCGGTTAGATGCTCTTGCGATTCCGAAAGATTTGGTGTAAATTTGTTATCAAAATGTAAGCATGTAAATATAGTTCTGGGAAAAAGTGGTCTAAAATGTTATTTATGTACTAGGTCTAAAACTACGACGGAAAAGCAATTTGAAATTTTAATAAATTTTATGAAAGAATATCCTAACCTCGCAAAAGGATATTTGCCAACAAAAGACGCGAAAATAGGAAGTAAGGAACAGTGGACGGAACTCACAACAAAGTTGAATGAACAGGTTTCTCCAGTAAGGGATCGTGATGGCTGGAAGAAAGTACTTAATACTATTGCTTTAACTTTCAACGTACATCTCAAATTTCATATCTTAAAATAATAGCGCTTTTATAATAGGTTTGGACAGATTATAAATATAACCTGACGAGAAAGTTGCGTTACAACAAGCAAAAAATTCAAGGGACTGGAGGAGCACCAAACAAAATTTCAAGTTTTAGTCCACTGGAAGAAAGTGCAATAGGTATTGATGTATTTATGTATGATTTGGAAAAGAGAAAGTTTGATGAACAAAGGAATGAAAACGCAGAAAACCAAAGATATAGAAGGCAAAAAATTGAGATAAAGCGGGAAAATTACACATTTTGAAAGAAAAAACTAGCAACTCACATTCTTTTAATGTATAAGGCTAAAGTTAAATTATATTATTCCTATTTTTTACTGAAAAAGCAAAATAATGATGTTTTCGTTTTTTACTGTTAAGAGTATTTAAATATATATTTATGTTATTCATATATGCTTAGGTTATGTGGATGTAATGTATGGACTTGAGATGCAACAATGTATTTAATTTATTACTACCCCTGAAATGTCTACTGGTCCCAGACTGCATCCGGGGGCTCGACTATTACCTGTTTTTCTTGCTATTTACTTGTCTCCTATTGTTGAATCCTATTGCATATCCTGGCAAAAAATGAACGGGAGCCAATTTTCAATAATTACATAAATAAATCCAAACAAGTAGAATGGCTTAAAATATTTATATTAATACGTAGGTAAATAATCATAAAGCTCTGTATTTAGTTGAACTAAAGCATAGACTAATATAAATATTATTATATTAGTCTATGATTAAAGTGAATAAGCACCATGAAAGGGTTTTAAAATCTTAAAATTTTGTATAAAGAAGTTATTGTATATCCAATAGGAATACTAAATTGATATTGGAGTATAGGAGTTCATAAGTTACTAGAAGAAAAGTTAAATAACTATTTACTCATGTAGTTACATCAATTAAGGAAAATGAAATAATTAAAATATTTCACAATTATAGAAGGAAACATAGAACATTCATTATAAAAATCTAAACAAAATTAATTAAATAGTATTAATTAGAACGACATCTAGTTGTGAGTTCTTAAGCTGCTTAAAGCTTTAAAAGAATCAAATAAGTGCGCTGCCTTCCGGTGGAGATTTGGAGAAAAGCAAGGTATCTGAGCGGCTAGACAAGCAGTGAAGTTCTTTTTAGGTTGATCCCCAAGGGGGTAAGTTGTAAAAAAGAAGGAGATAGTGCGAGAAAATAAAAAAATAAAAAAACAGTTGAAGCAAATTAAAAAAAAACTAAGAAAGTGGAACAAGAGGCAACAGAAAACTGAATAAAGTGGCAGAAACTAAGGGTTCCAGAAAAAAAAGGCACAGGAAGAAAGAGCATCGTGTGATTCGAGCTGCCTCGTGGACTGCCGACGCTCCAGCAAGAACCCCAGGCCTGGAATAAGTTTTTGAATTTTCTACCGTAGATAAGTTAGTTTTAGGCTTAAAGCTATAAAGTGAAATTTATAATAAAAATAATTTTATATGGATTACAAAATTTTGGGTTTTCGTTCATTTATCGCCAAAAGAAGAAAAAATTTGTTGAATTTCAGATTTTAATTTCCAGAAATTGAACAGGTGTAGCCAACTAACCCCTGGACTTGGGTTGGTTATATGGAAACAAAAGAGTGATTTAGTGCAAATGGTTATGAACTATTTCTTAGATAAAAATTTCATACAAAACTTTGCAATATGTTATTTCTTATTTGTATATTTTATATGACATATGTTTTTTTTAAAGGGTGTGAGAACGTGAGAATCTCTTGAACTTAGGCCACTATTAGGTCCATTGTTCCTCCACCCGAAGATCCAAGAAGGGATGGTTGTTGTCATCAATTCAGCCACCCGGGCAACTTTGCAAAAGCCAGTATACACTCTCACCCCCTCTCGCCTGCCTGATGCAGTTCGTCGAGGAAGTAGTGTCCCAGGTGCCTCAATCTTTTCGCCGAGAGTAACGGACAATGGCACAAGAAGTGTGTCATCGTCTCCGCCTCCTCCCCGCAACCCCTGCAGTCGGAATCGCCTGAGCGGCCGATCCTGTGTTGATGTGCCCTTAGGAAACTGTGTCCTATCAAAACAGAAACAAGCAACCTTAGTGATGATTTATTTAATCTTAGAAGTTTGGATGCGAGGTAGGCATTCGGAGGGCCCCACAGTTCCTTGGTCGTACCGCCAAGCGGGGTCACGTCCCACATCTGACGATGTTGGTTGTTCGCCCAGCTTGCAATGCGCCCCAGAAGGTACTTCGTCGATACCCCCGTCGGGAGGGGTGGGGAATTAGAAGCAGCCCCCTCCCGCGCCAACTCATCCGCCTTCTCGTTACCGCAGAAGCCACTGTGGCCTGGCACCCAATTAATGGTTAGATCGTTATTTTGGGGCAGGTCGTTAAAGATCCGTTTGCAGTCCCTTACTAACTTTGATGTGACAAAGGGTTTCGTCAGGGCCTTTATGGCCGCCTGGCTATCCGAGCAGACCGCAATGGTTAACCCTTCCGGTTTCAATTTCCGGAGGTACCTGCCCGCTTCCAGTATGGCTATGACCTCCGCCTGAAAGACCGTGGTGTGTTCCCAAAGATGCAAAGCTTTCTACACACCCAGGTCCTGGCAGAAGATGCCCGCCCCAACCTTTCCCTCCGTCTTAGATCCATCCGTATAAAAAATTAGGTGCGTCAGAGGTGGGATTATGGAATACAATTCCCAGTCCTCCCTCTGTGAAATCCTCGCTTTGAACTCTGGAGTAATCATTTCCTCCAGCAAGTGGTCATTGCCTATGTCAAAGACAGGCGTCTCAGTCCGCAGCAGCCCAACAATGAACTCATGGGGAACAGGAGAGCCCGCATGCATCCAACAGTCATTAAGGATTGCGTTCTATCTCCAAGGCTTTCCACCACACGGCGGCACCATGAGTAATGATGGGTCGAATAACGCCAGCATCCGAGGTTTAAGTCCCCAATTCTTACCAATGGCCCTTCGACAGGTGGACAGGACCATAAAAGCCTTCCCTGCCTTTTCTTCTAAGTGTTGTTTTCAGCCTAGTTTTTTGTCCAAGATGACTCCCAGGTACTTGACATGTTCTTT
>QYTT01091463.1:0-13170 GCA_006980735.1 Dasypogon diadema
TCAAGGCAGCTTTAAGGGAAAAGCGCATGCACCCAAGCACTTGAATTGGGAAATGAGTGTAACCCGACTCCCCTTATGACCAGGCATTGTATAAATGAAAATTTGGGTTAAAGTAAGTATTGACTGATTTCTTAATATTGCTTGCGGTGAAATTACCCTAGATTTAGGCAAACGTATTGATGGGTTAGCAAATAAGGAAATATATTTTTATTAGACGTAAGTAAAATTTATGTATAAATACCCGGGTTAATTCGAAATAAAGCAGAGAGATCTTTAACTTGGTCTTTCATTCAGTTGGAGTCAAGCTCTATAGCTGCTCTGTTTAAAATTAGCTTGGAGTCAAGCCTTATTCGGCTGCTCCATAGGAGTTATGCCTTGTGGCTACTCCTAGGTTTTAAATAATCATCGTGGACAACCAAATACTACTACACGTGTCTGATCACTGACTCGAATTGAATAAGGGAAGTTATTTCCTTTGCTGTTGTAGCCTGTGAAAAAGTACGCCAGCTTGCATTTTCCTCGATTGAGGCTCTGTTGCGGTGTTTGCTGGGTTTGTCTTCTTTGAATTAGACCTTTGCCCCGTTCAATGACCCAATCAATTTTGCGTCGTCAGGCAGGAATTTTCTTTGCTTTCGACTGTATTTTGTGTGCTGAAAGGCAAGTTTATCGATCACTTGTTCTCTTAAAGTATGTACCTACCAAATATTTGTATCTATGTATCCGGAGTAATAAATAAAAACAAATATTTGTCATCGAAAATGGTTTTTTTTCATTGTTTTTCAAAATATTTTTCGCGGTAAGCGATACACTTTTGCGTACGTTTGAACCAATTTTCATAGCATTTTTTGAATTCCGACACGACCGTTTTTTTGAGCAATTGTCAAATTATGTGGAATCCAACGCGAGCAAATCTTTTTCACAACTAAATGTTCATGTAAAATCTTATGTATGCTTGTCATACTAATGCCCAGGGATGCCTCAATCTCACGGCATGTCACATGACGATCGTAAATTATCAGTTCGTGCACAGCATCGATGTTTTCTGGCACAACAACCGATTTTTGACGACCTTCACTAAATCAGTGATATACAGTGGTTTTAGGTTAGGGTGTAACAATTGTCGCTCTTTGAGTATCGAAACTTGAACACTGCAAGAATCAGGGTATTAATAAAGACATGCTCAGGCAAATGAAAAATTGCTAAGTTACGTCTAGCCCAGCTATGATGATGAGGATGGTGCTTCCTGGCAAAGTATGCCGACTTCCAGAAGATATTTTCCAGGCTTAATGAGCCGACTTTGTGATTGATACCAGTAGGTGTGTTGCATAATTGCTGCGGGGGAACGAAGGGCAGACCTCCTGTGTCTTGGCCGTATCACTCAAGGTACACAAAAAATGCTTCCTTATTTCTTTTTTCGTAAATCTCTAGTACTGACAAAACAACAAAGTTCCTTTTTTTCTTAGCACTACACAATCACCGCACTACTAGTGTGTACAAAATTCCAGTTTCATTTTAATTTGTGGTTCACACGATGAACCACAACTTTTCGCGGAAACTTGCATTTTTGCGTCCCCCAAAACCATGGTTTTTGTGGCGTCCAGTTATAGTCACTTTAACAAACAGCAACTAGTTCTACAGCAATTGGGTGACTTTAGGGATCAGGACGAACTTACATTAATTTCTATTCCTACAAAAAGTAGAATTCAATAACCGCGGATTTTTATCCTATCCGTTCTTACTGCCATAATTCACTGAAGTTAATGTCTAATTCATTTTCAAATTAAACCTAACGAGAAGACCAAATGTCAGCATCATTCTCATACATTATCATATTAACAACTCGAACGTCTATCCAAAATTCATCCTACCTACTAATCTAATAGACTCGTGGTAATTCGAAGGCGTTCAGTACGCTAGGTTTACAATCATACTAATATCATAGACTATCTGCTTGTTTCCTTAAACTAAAAGTTTCGTCCCGACTGCCTGCAGCTGGGACCGAGTTAATGCGTCTCGTATTTGGGTGAACTGTTAAATCATCAATTTTCGGCTCGTTATCAATCGCGATATCTGCACGCCGATAATACTTCTTTAATAGGAATGACCTCTGGAGATAAGGTCAGTTCAATTGATAAAATTTTTTTATAATTTCTTTAACTTCGCAACAATGCTACAACTGAAAGGTATCTCTGGTGCTTTCTCATATGTCTAACGATCTAATTTCGGCAGACCACGTTATCTGCAACGACCCCCTCGAACTCGTGCTACTAACTACTGAATTCCCCAGGGGGGCTTCGTGGAATTTCCCACACAAAAGATGCCAACTGCACTGGGCGATTGATGTACGATTTGCTCGAACACGGCCCTTCTGCAAATGCTTCCTTCCTAGGGGGGAGGAGGGTCCCACCTCCTTCCTCACATTTCTAACGACTTAAAAAACTAGAATACTTTTAACAACCTGCTAGGGCAAACACTCCATGTCTACCTCTATCCTATATATTGCAATCTGCCGTTCAGCTGTTGCTGCGCTGCATCCTGGCGCTGTCGCCGGCGCGCGAGTACCGAGCTTATGCAGTGAATATGGCTGCCTTGCAGTCTTCCGCCACCTGTTTTCCCAGGATAGAATGTTTTATTTAATATGGTCACTATTTTCCTTTCTTCTTCCTGTTTTCACCTACCTGTTTTTATTAATTTGCTGCGCTTTCTTGTGCCCCGATTAGGTTTAGGGCGTCCCTTCTTTATCCCGTCTGCTACGTAGAATCCTCTACGATCCCAAGTTTTACCTTTCTTAAGGAGATTCCTCTTGCGGGAGGGAAGTTTCCTTTTCTCACTGAAATTTTTGTTTTTTCACTTGCTTGGATAATCGCGTCTTGTAGCCCAAGTAATTTGGCCGCTTCACTTTGTTTTTTTTTTTCCTTTGCACCAACTCCACGTCACACTGTCACTTCTTCCCAGGCACTTTTTGCTCGTAAAAATGGCGGCTCTCGTTCACGGTAGCTCGCACCCTGAATGCCTCGGCTTCTTGACAACTTTTCGATTTGAGTGGTGCTCGCGCTCTCCACACAAGTCGAGTTTGATTTCTTTGGTGGCAATTTTTGAATTTAAATGTTGAAATGTTGGAGTTCCTTGATCTGCACTACGCGGGACTGTGTGAGAACGTAATAATCCCGGCTCCATGGAATATTTTTTTTTTCAGGCTAAAACGGGTTGTTCCTTCTCTTCTCGAAGAAGACTCGACTCTTTGGTTAAAACTGATCAGGAATTAAAATGGCCCAACAGGTGCCATAAAAAGGAAACCAGTTTTCGTCCTTTTATCTCCTTGTGTATTTATACGCAACACCTACGCCTGCACTGAGAATGCTCCATTGATTTTCCCGAATGCTAAGGAATGGGAAAAGGAAATGCCATTGTTCCATTACCGTCACTTAGACCAAGTTATGCAGTGATCTATGCGGAGCAGGCATTTAGGGTTCAATTTGGGACTTCGATAGGCTAGTTTCCTTATTTATACAGTGTTCTCTTGCGCGCTCATCGCATGGTTCCTTAGTATACATGAAAAATTCTGCCACGGTGACGTCACGAAAACTATAATGGCGGAATTAGTACTCGGCTGTACCACCCTTTTCGTTCTCCGCAAGTCTTTTTGAATGACGCTCGTCTCAATGGGTGGTTGCGGCTGCGGCTGAGGCACGAGTTGATATTCAAGGGGGGCAGCAACTCACTTGCAGCGCAGCTATACACGCGGTTGTGCTTTTTGAAGTTGGTGGGCGTTGCAAAAACAGTCAGTAGAAAGTAACGCGCAAATTTTTTTGGTTAGAAGAGTAAAGGAAAACCCCGCATTGTACGAGTTGTTCCATTCGGATTAAAATAAAAATGTTAAAGGAAGAATACCAATATGTGCGAAAGTTTACTGTTGCCAGAGTGATTTAAAACACAATCGTGGCTCAGCTCGCCGTAATTCCCACTGCGATCACCACAACTCCTCCTCAACCATACCTGCCCTGGACGCCATCACAGCCCACGAAGAGGAAGAGCAAGGCGAACCCCGCTGCCAGATCTTACAGACAGTGTCATTTCATTCAGCGACCACAACAAGTACCTGAATACTCCTAAACTTGAATGCCCGGATGCTCCCCTACTCGAGTACTCAGGCACTCAAAACTCCTTTACTCAAACTCGGATCCTTGAATTCAAATACTGGATTACTTGAGTACTCGGGTAGTAAAAGCCCTATTTTAGATAGTACTTCATCGCCAAAAACCAAAGTGAGTTGATGGATGCACTGTTGTTAAGATAATCCGATGATTAAAAGTCGTAGTAAATCATTGTACGAAAATTTTCACGAGTTAATTCCATTTTTTGACCGAGATGAAATTTTCAAGTCATTGTAAACAACACAAATAGCGTCCGTATGACAAAACGTTCTGAGTACATATACCATCAAAAATGTCAAACTTTACTATGGATATTGTAGATGACGCTTAGCAACACCATTGTTGCCAGTTCCTGATACATAGCAACCCTTGTAAAATACAGTCTTTTTGATTTAATACCGAAATTTCGATTTAATCATAAAGTAGACATGTGAGAAGTATGTACGAAACAACACATCTGGTAAATGCCCTCATCGACTTTGCTGGCACATTTGCTTTCTTTTGACGGAATTTTCAATCACGTTTTGACATAATTGTGGCTTGTTTACGAAGCCGTCAATATCAAAATGAAGATGAAGATGATTTTATTGGAAAACTCACCAAAAATTGGACACAATTTGCGAATCGTGGCGGTCAAACTTTCATCATTTTTTAAATAACACTTAAAAACAAGAATGCGTTGTTGTGTCGAATAGTGATCCATTTTTAATAATGGCGGACTGTCTACCATTAAACTGTCATAATGGTTTGACTGGCAGAGCACAGCAGCAGAAATGGCGCCAAATTTAAATTTTCCTCTCTCGATTAGGTTTCTAGCGTCCGTTAAGGATATTTTTAGTTCCATAGGTCTGGAAGCAGGTCCGCTTGTTTCTCCGCTTAGAGTAGCCATAGCGGAGTAATCTTTATTTCTTGTAGCAACTATTTTGCGACAGTCGGACTTAATGAGCTTAAAAAAAATTTTTGTAGGTACGACACTTTTGGGACAATGAGTCAGTGAATACGCTCAACGGACTAGAGTATCTTTAAAAGAAATCACCTAAAAAGAAACTTGTTTCGGGGTAGACACAGGTATCACGCGAATAGAAAGTAAAAAACTGGACCCTTGAATGGGGTCGTGTCTCTTTGACAACAAATAATTGGGAGGTGGTACAAGCCCCCTTCCGATCGCCAACGAGTGTGCTTAGAGTACCCCCGCTGGTAATCCCAAAGCGCAAGTTAATCCCTGTCCAGTGAACTCACGCAGTTTCACCGCAAGGAACTTAAAATGCCCTGTAGGAGCAAGATCTTGTATCAACCAACTCCACAGTCAATGTTTCATTTTTACACTCCCGATAGACACTTCCACTATCTATTAATCAATTTATACAAATGTTATTCGTTAAGGGACATCTTAGGAAAAGACCACTTTCACTGTTTTATGTCAAAAAAAATTTCCACTAATTCGAAAAAATTCCACAAAAACGATTCGTTTTCACACAAAAATTTACAAAAGTTCTTATAATTGAATTTACTTAATTTGAACATTTAATTATAGACTTACTTTCTTAAAGTTTGAAGACGGGCTATGGCTTCCATAATCCTTCGATATTCCTCAAAATCTGTTGTTTCCTCCTCGTGGTTTACAGAGCTAATTGCTTTCCTATCTTGCTCCCGTCGCTGTTCGTTGAGCTCCTCCTGGAGTTTGGTCAATCGCTGTTGTCTCCTTTCTCTAGGCATTCCTTGTATATTTATCTAGCTGTCCTTTATTGTATTCGACCTGGGTCGATCCTTCGCGGATCTCTCGTTGAACGAAAGGGGCCTTCCCCTTACAGAATAGGTGTTACTTCTTTTGTGTGGTGGTAACAAGGGACGATGAGTGATGGTAACAAGGGACGATGAAGGTCACTCGCCCCGTAATTTGTCTATAAGTTGACTTCTATATAAAGAAAAACTTCCCTTCTTTCGTTCTTGGATCGTTTATGTAGCAGTAGGGACAGAAAGGCAAAAATAAAACTCCGAGAATTTCGTTTTACGTCTTTACTGCTTGAAATCCATCTACTGACTGACTTATTTACCTAGTACAACTGCAACTCTTAGCAAACACAAATATATACTTTTACACTTACAGGATGCATGATAGATGTGATAGAATTATATACATTTACATACCGATACTGCTACATTTATTTTCTTCTTGTGAAATTCTAACTTGTCACAATTCTATCCTTTATCTATATTGACATTTCTTCTGTGGTTCTCTTGGCAACTTTCACGGTTCTTTTACTTTTCTCTATAAAAACTTTTACAATTTTTATACACTTATACAACTGTACTTATTGACTTTCACAATTTTATATTTTAAATTATTCACTTAGTACTGCCTGAATTACTACTGACGACTATCGATAACGTGGGCTAATTTTATTTAGATTCTCCCACCATAGATTTCCTTTTTGAAAAATCGATCTATTTTCCTCAGCCAATAACCGTTTTCGTTAAGTTCATTCTTTTCCAGGGAGGATCGCTTACGCTTGCGTTTATTGGTTACTTTCCCAATAGACCACATGATGTTTCCGTATTCTTTCATAAACGCATGCTATTGGTTAGTAGGTCAAGAATGTGAAATTGTTTACATTTTGCCATTGACCAAGAAATTCTCACAAGTCGAATTTCTGGGCTAATTTGTGATGTTAACAATTGCCGGGTCAAAAATGCGTGCGTTGCATTATTGAGTTCTGAATTTCTTGTAGGAAATTTGAGCTTGTGAAATGTGGGAAAGTAATTTATGATTTTTATGGGTTGCAATTAGTTGAGTGATTTTCAAGAGAATTGGGATTTATAGGAGCGTAATGCAGCAATGCAAAAATAATTGAGGTGCAAAACAATATTTTTAAGAGGTCGCGCAAGCGGCCACTTATAACATAATCCCCTTTGGAAAAGAAAGATCAGGAATTTTTAATTAATTGAACTTTCGTCAATGGATCGAGATTTTAAATAATTGAATTTTTGGTCAATAGATCGAGAAAAAGTGTAATACAGTTGTGATTTTCTTTTTATACTGTTTAATGCAAGAGTTTTTGCACTAAACCACTTGTCTTGGACCACAACAATTTTTATTTTTCACAATAATTATAAATCAGTTTTTGATAACGGCAAAGCAACAACTACTAGACCGGTCTGTTCCGTTAAGCTGATCAACAACGAATGACTACTATTTACATACAAAAAAAAAAAATGATGAGGAGAGAATTTTTCCAAAAACTGTGAGCGCAACAACCAACACATTGACGCCGGATGGCGAGGCCTTATCGGTATCGAGAATGCCGTTTTTTCGAAATTCAGTTTATTTCCCATGCGTTTAAACATATACTGATAGGTCTATTATTAAATCTATTGTTATAATTTTTGAAATTAATAATTCTAATTCTACAATAAAATTGTTAAAAAATAAAGTAAGAATTTGTTGGTTCGGTTGTCTCGAATTTCCTGGGCAAGGTTTCTTTTTACTTTTTCTGCTGTTTGTTTTGATTGTCTGGCATGTTGATATTTGTTTTTTCTTGCAAGGTAAGTTTATATACTTGAATCGAGCGAGGTGCAGGTTCAAGTTTCGTTTCAAGTGAATTGTCTGTTGCTTCGGTGTGCTTGCAAATGAGGTTTTTTCGAAACATAATTAGTAGGATTATGACTAATACCGTGATGGTGACGTAACTTATGGTATAATGGTGTACATCATGCCCCGTGGGTTTGAGAAACCCGCGTTTCTCGCGTTGTTTTTGTTTTGCGAGTGCTTCGCTAATTGCTTTAAATTCGTCTGCGTTGTGATATTTGATCACTTGAGTTGGGAAACTTGTGGATATGCGTTGTTGCCCTAGGTTAGTGATGGTCGGGTGTTAAATAAATTTTTAGTTTGTTCAAAGTTTGTTTCACTTAAATATTTTGTTATATAAGTTTTCAGTATTGTTCAGAGTTGTTTCTCGCTTTACTTTTTATTGCTGTCCTTTCTTCTCACAAATGAAATCTTTTCCACAGCCTTTCCACTCACACTGAATTTATACACTTGGTTTTTGTCACAGTGAACCACAACTGTGCTTGCACGTGTAATTATTTCACGTGGTTCACTGGCGAAATCTTTTATAACACGTTTAATTTTCATCATTGACAAGACACAGTTTAGTATACATTTAATCTTTACTAAGAAAATTAGTTACAATTATAATGTTCAACTCAAACCGTAGAGTTCACTTCACTTATAAACAGTCCTATAATTTACTGTAAGTCCTACAACTTGATCTTATTAAAGTTCACTGTGTCTTGCAACTTGATCTTATAAAAATTCACTGTTGTTATTACAATCTTATAAAATTCACTGTTGATCTTGATCTTACAACTTGATTTTGTTAAAAATTCACTGTTAATATTACAACTAAAATTCAAAAACTCAACTCAAAACTGGACTCAAAACTGAACTCCCCAGGCAATGCGAGCTCCTTTTATAGTATGAAGTAAACAACTTTCCATAAACAATGATCTCACCAGAAGATGTTAGCCCTAGAAACTTCCAAGATATCTATGTCCCTCTTGATATGTTTATTAAATATGATATATTTTTACATCTAGATATGTTTATGGTTACTTTTGGTAATGTGATCATTTGGAACACTTGGGCTTGTTTATGTTTATCCCAAATGAATGCGAAGTCCTTAAAACCTATTATTATTTCCGTCGAATGTTTATGTAAACATACCGATGTGTTTATGTTTATGTGTCGAAATTTTTAGCAGGATTGCGCATTACTTAATGTGCGCACTTTCAAGGATATCAATGTGCCCAATTGTAAATATACAAACTTTTACGCATCAGAATTTGATTGTACAATTATCTCGCTTTGCCCAGGTTCACATATTAGTACTATTATTTTATAATTTTTTCTTAAATATCTAGGCCTATTATAAAATTAAAAAAAATACATAACACGGGAGTTTACCTGTTATATTTATAGACGGCAAGTAAAAATTGTTAGTGTGGGACCATTGGGTATTATGCGACTCTAGGGTTAATTCTTCCGATCGAATGTAACATCCGGGTTTCAATTTTATAATTCCTGTTCCGCTTAGGTGAAATGGTGTTATTATGCTTCCACATACGACGTCAAGGGTATTTTGTGCATATAATGCGAAAAGCCAATGATTAGGTTGCGATAATTGTATCCAGTAGTTAGCTGCAGGCACAGTACGGATTTCGAAATCTGTGGGGGTTTCGGTAACATGTTGAAGTAATTTGATTTCACACAAATTTTGTGATGAGCGTGCATTGAATACGGGGTGTGTTATGCGACAAAGGCAATGAACAAAATTGCTTGTCATACAGTTTATGAAATCGACTTTGTTAAGTGGATAATAATGTTCACGATTAAGATCAACGACCAGATATTCTAAAGAGGGCTGTATGTAGGCAAATTCGCTCACCCTTGGAATTGGTAGGGGTATTAGTTTAAAGAGTTGGTACTGTGTGGTAAAGGGAAGGGGTATTTTGATTTCAAAGATCATTTTGTTGTTTATGGTAGCTGTACTTATATGGCTGATCTGGTATAGTTGTGTGACTGTGTTTCCGGTTTGTGTTATCGGTAGTAAAGTGTTTGATGGTAAATTGCTCTGTATTTCTTTTAATAATAATTTGATTTGGTTTGGAGTGATTATGGATGGGTGCGGTTTTCCGTGTTTAACGTCAATTAATAGGTCTACTAGATGGCTTAATGTGTATTGATGACGCATTAAGGTGAGAGTAATATGAGAAACTAATGCTTCCCATTCTAGTACTATTCTATGCTTATTAATTTTCTTTTCGTAATTTTTTGCATCGTCTTCGTTTAATGTGCCAAAGAGGGTTTTACTAATAGTACCTATTGCGTTAAACAAACCTCGCTTAGACCGAACATTTCCTGATTTTAATAATTGCTCTCTGAGTTCGATATACGAAATTGTGGTGTGGATGGCCTTTGCTATGCCTTAACAGTACCGAAGCTCCGAAATCTGGGATTTCAAGTTCGTGCAGAGTGCGGAAACATATGCTTGCATATCTATGTAAGATAGCGGTTTCGTAATACAGATTATTCAGATCAAAATAAATGATGGCTTTCCACTCATTGCTATAAAGTCCCACATGTCCAATTTCTTCGAAATATACGCCGGAATTCGTTTTTAAGTTCGTGATTGATACAGGTTCCTCTCCGTTTACAGCTGCTACTATCCCCAAGAAGATTATAATTATGGTCAACCTGTAATGAGGTTGTCCTCATTCTTACTTATTCAACGAATAGGTTAAGATTGTTATTGTGTACTGTTTTATTTCTGTTTTTGACCTTAATAGTTGCATTTTCACTTGAATTTATTTGGGTAACTTCGTATGGACCCGCCCAGAGGGGGTCAAATTTATTTTTTCGGGAAAAAATTTTTTAAAGGAACTTTATCACCAATATTAAATGTTTTTGGAGAAGAATTTTTATCGTAGTACGTCTTCGATGCTTCCTTTCTTTTAAGGAGTGCTTCCTTAGCAATTTTGTATCCGTGCTGCAACCTTGATTTAAGTTCATTGGCATACATGTCGTAATTGTAACAGATTTTAAACACAGAGGAAAGCTCACCGTTCTTTTTGAGTCTCTCGGCATATCGACGTACCGCGTACATCTTACCAGTGAGACACTCATTTAAAAACACTTTTGCATCATTTTCAAAGCCAAGGTCACGCAACGTTAATGATGCACCAGCTCTTATGCGGGAATAATATTTACCAAGAATGACCTTCTTATCGGAAATAGACTGTAGTTTCACTATTACAGAACTATTCGATTTTCGCCTCGTTGGTATACGAAAAATGTTAGTGCATGTAATTTGAGGCACACCAAGGAATTGGGTTATCGCAATAAACATATTGTCCAAATTTTCACCTTTAGAGGCAGACATACCCGTAACAACAATATCGGCAGCAATGGATCTCCGTTCCATTACTTCAAGTTTATCTTCCAGCGCTGAAATTTTTGCATCCACTTGCATCTGATGTTCACTCAACATACGGGTAAAGTTCTCCTCGATGACACGAATTTGGGATTTAAAAGTTGACAACTCAGTTTTTATATCCGCTATGAATTGAGAAAGCGTTTTTTCGAGTGAGTTAAAACGCTCAACAAACTTACTTTCAAGATCCTTAACCAATTTTAGTGTCGCATCAAGTTGAGGGTTTCTGGAAGGAATTCCTATTGGAGAATTAGGGCCGAAACACATTCAGAGCCGCAAGTACCAAGCCGCAGGTACCAAGCATCTGATGCCGACACATGATACCAAAGCAAGCCACATTCAGGGTACCAAGCCGCAAGCATCATTCAATACTAACAACTTTAAAATATTTCTGATTGAAAATTTATCAAAATATTTTAGATAAGTTTCAAGTTTTTACATTCCGTAGAATTTATATTATGCATAAAATTATTTTTCCTCACAATTTCAATTATCTTTCCCTCATTTTAAATTCTTTTAATTTTGACACCTAAAAATATTTATAAATTTGCACTTATTTTGTTGGCACCACTGTGGTATCAGTACCAAAATTTAAAACTTTCCAAACTTGGGTAGCAAGCATCATTTGATACTGGTACCAAATGATGCTTGCTACCGCCATTGTGGAAGCTCTCATAAGCTTTCGTTGTTTGAAACTTGAATTTGGTACCTGGTACTTGCGGCTTGGTACCTGCGGCTCTGAATGTGTTTCGGCCCTAAGCTTTCCCCAGCATAGGCTGCGATCGATGAAGAGAAGCCATCCATTTAAGAGAGTCTGAAATTCCTTGATTTGCGGAAAGCTATTGGAAACGTCCTCTTCTTTATGTGGCATGAGAAGCAAAAGATAATCGGCGAATTTAAGGATACAGATGATTTCGTTTTGAGACGGAATGCCACATTGTATGGTGTAACAGCCTCGTATAATGGCTTCAGTTAGCTGTTGCGCACGCTGATGATAGTGTGACCTTATCCCACAGATCCAAAGATCAGCCAGGGATATTCGACTAGAGAGCACATGACCTCTTCGGTTTTAGTTGTAATTCTCAAGGCCACTAATTAATGAGCCGATCTTTCTAAAGGTGAGTCCAGACCAGAGCAAACGATAGCGAGCGAATTTGGCCGATGTGTACGTCAACGCGAAGCGAACGAATGAACTTGAAGCATATGCCAGGTTTGCGGGTCTACCAGCAAATGTTTGCACTTTCGTTCATTCGCTCGTAAGTGAAGGAATTTGTTTTCGTATGGACGGTTTTTAAATTTTAGCAAATTCAGGAAAAGAAAGCAAACGAATTTTTATAGTATGTACGTTATCTCAAAGCAAACGAAGACGTTTGTAATCGTTGTTCAACGTTTACAACAGCTTGAAGTTTTGTGAAAGTATTACCCAAAAGTGGACGAAATTTTCTTTTTTTTGGTTACTGTTGTAAAAATAAAAAATAAATCATTTTGAGTGAACTCCTAGAAAATAAAAGAAGAAGAAGACGCTGCTGGCTTACACATTTGATGGTACCCGTTTTAAAAACACGTCCAGATATAAAGGAATTCGTTCGGTACACATAAGCAAAGGATGAAACGAATGTGCAAGCATTTGCTGGTAACTCCGAACCCTAACGAAAGCTTCAAATTCTTTCGTTCGCCTTTTGTCTTCTGTACACACCGAAAAAATTCGTTCATTCGTTTGCTTTGATACTTGCTCTACTTCAATGTGCGTCCACATTGAAAATTTAACTAAGCACATGTGGCCAAACGATCGTTCGGTTTGCTTTGGTCTGGACCCACCTTAAGAAGTCGAAACACCAACGGCGCTAGGAGATCATCCGGATTGAAGGAAGAATTGTTGAAATTGACACTTCCGAAGGCCACTGGATCGTTCATTATATCAATTGCAGTAGACTAGGATTTTTCCCGCGTACCGATCATAATATTATGGAATACTGATGCCATTGAGAAAAACAGTGCCAACACGGTCAAGCAAAACTCGAAGAACC